>JBBDGP010000569.1:0-5000 GCA_037952835.1 Lithobates septentrionalis | reverse complement strand
GTTCCTTGTTTTCCTCACTCATTAAGGTCCGCTCCCCAGCATTCTCTTGGTTTCTTTCTTATATTAGGGTGTGTTCCTTGGGTTCTTTTGGATCCTCTCCCTCATCAGGGTTTGATCCCAGGGTTCTCGTGGTTACTCTCCCTCAGTAGGGTGTGGTCCTCGGGTTCTTTTGGATCCTCTCCCTCATCGGGGTGTGATTCTTGGGTTCTCTTGGTTCCTCTTCCTAATTGGCATGGGATCCTTAGGTTGTTTTGGTTCCTCTCCCTCATTAGGGTGGGATCCTCAGGGTTCTCTTGGTTCCTTTCCTTCATTGGGGTGTGATCCATGTATTGTCTTAGTTTCTCTTATTAGGGTGTGATGCTTGGATTATCTTGGTTCCTCTCCCTCAACAGGGTGTGATCCTTGGGTTGGCTTTGTTCCTCTGCCTCATTAGGGTGTGTTCCTTGTGATCTTTTGGATCCTCTCCCTCATCAGGATGTGATCCTCGGGTTCTTTTGGTTCCTCTCCCTTGTTAGGGTTTGATCCTCTGGTTTTCTTGGTTCCTCTCCCTCATTGGGCTTGGCTCCTCGGGTTCTCTTGGTCTCTCTCCTTCATTAGGGTGGGATCCCTTTTGGCTCTCTATGGTTCCTTTCCCTCATTGGGGTGTAATCCTTTTTTTCTTTTGGTTCCTCTCCTTCATTAGGGTACAATCCCTCCGGGTTTATTCTTCAGAATGTCTTGGCTTCTCCCCCTCATAGGGTTCAAAGCTTGAGTTCTCTTGGTTCCGGTGTCTTTTTAGGGTGTGATCTTTGATTGTCTTGGTTCCTCTTAGGGATGCACCGAATGGCTTTTTTGGTGTCGATACCGAAAAATGAAAAATACACTAGGCCAAAAACCCAAACCAATACAGCACCGATACCGAAAGTGACTGTTTTTAAAAATATTTTTATACAGGAGATGGTCAGAGACTGGGGACATGGTACAGGAGATGGTCAGAGACTGGGGACATGGTACAGGAGATGGTCAGAGACTGGGGACATGGTACAGGAGATGGTCAGAGACTGGGGACATGGTACAGGAGATGGTCAGAGACTGGGGACATGGTACAGGAGATGGTCAGAGACTGGGGACATGGTACAGGAGATGGTCAGAGACTGGGGACATGGTACAGGAGATGGTCAGAGACTGGGGACATGGTACAGGAGATGGTCAGAGACTGGGGACATGGTACAGGAGATGGTCAGAGACTGGGGACATGGTACAGGAGATGGTCAGAGACTGGGGACATGGTACAGGAGATGGTCAGAGACTGGGGACATGGTACAGGAGATGGTCAGAGACTGGGGACATGGTACAGGAGATGGTCAGAGACTGGGGACATGGTACAGGAGATGGTCAGGAGACTGGGGACATGGTACAGGAGATGGTCAGAGACTGGGGACATGGTACAGGAGATGGTCAGAGACTGGGGACATGGTACAGGAGATGGTCAGAGACTGGGGACATGGTACAGGAGATGGTCAGAGACTGGGGACATGGTACAGGAGATGGTCAGAGACTGGGGACATGGTACAGGAGATGGTCAGAGACTGGGGACATGGTACAGGAGATGGTCAGAGACTGGGGACATGGTACAGGAGATGGTCAGAGACTGGGGACATGGTACAGGAGATGGTCAGAGACTGGGGACATGGTACAGGAGATGGTCAGAGACTACAGACACATTACAGGAGATGGTCAGAGACTGGGGACATGGTACAGGGGATTGTCAGAGACTGGGGACATATTACAGGAGATGGTCAGAGACTGGGGACGTGGTACAGGAGATGGTCAGAGACTGGGGACGTGGTACAGGAGATGGTCAGAGACTGGGGACGTGGTACAGGAGATCAATGCAGCCTCACCAGTGTCCATAAAATGCAGCTTCACCAGTGCCTGTCAGATGCAGGCTACCAGTCAGTTGTAGCAGCCTGCCTGTGCCCTTCATGCAGCCTCACCAGTGTCTGTGCCCATCAGATGCAGCAGCCTGTCTGTGCCTGTCATGCAGCCTCACCAGTGCCTGTGTCCATATGTAGCAGCCAGCCAGTGCCCATGCCATGCAGCCTCACCAATGCCCGTGCCCATCAGATGTAGCAGCCCGCCAGTGCCCATGTTGTGCAGCCTGCCAGTGCCCATCATGTGTAGCCTGCCAGTCTCTACCAAGTTCTCTTGGTTCCTCTGTCTCATTAGGGTGTGATCCTCTGGTTCCCTTGGTTCCTCTGCCTCATTAGGGTGTGATCCTTGGGTTCTCTTGGTTCCTCTGGCTCATTAGGGTGGGATCCATGAGTTCTCCTGGTTCCTCTGCCTCTTTAGGGTGGGATCCATGAGTTCTCTTGGTTCCTCTGCCTCATTAGACTCTGCTTGTCAGGTTCTTTCCGGTCTTCTACCTTATTGTTTTCTTGGGTCGTCCTCTGTCTTTTTTTTTTTTTTATAGGTGGCTCCAGCCTTGTGCCTTCTTTAGTCTGCAGCCTTGCATCATGTCTCAGATCTTGTTTTTTTTTGTGTTTTCCAGGCGCTGGTCTTTCGCTTTCTGGCAGAATCTGTGGTATCTGAATCAATCTAAAGCAATGTCAGAAGGGGAGAATAAAGCGGCGGGCACAGGCTCTGACCCCAAATCGGAAAGTGTGTCGTCCATGTCTCCTCCAGTGAGCGCCCCGGCAGTGGCAGCCGCAGAAGAGGAAGAGGAGGAGAGTGAAGATGAATCTGAGATTCTGGAGGAGTCTCCCTGTGGACGCTGGCAGAAGAGGCGAGAAGAGGTGGGTTCTTTTACCTTTTGCCTATCTAGGAATGTGGATGACTGGCACATCAGTGTTGGTGTCTCTGTATGGGTGGCCCCTTTAACTTTGGTCAGCTGACTATCAAGAGTTGTTCCTAAAGTCTATATCCAGCCAAAACTACATATAGAATATATTTATTTTCCAATAAAAGTGATCACTTTTATGGGGCTTTCAAATTGTATCTCTCTATGGTTGATACCCACGGTGGCTCCCCGGCTCTCCTGTTACTCCATGTAGCCCAGGACTGTGGGATACACACTTCTGGGCTCATAGCTGTCATTCCCTGACCAGTCGAGCCATCGAAAGGCAGCTTTTCAAGCATAATCCGTGTTTAAACAGCTGCATTGGATGGCAGGGGAGACATTAGGAGTCTAATAGACCACCCAATGTCCTCCATGAGTGAACATGTTTCGAAGGACAACACTTCTTTCACCAACCTCATAGAGATTGGAGAAAGAAAGGTTGTCCTTCGAAACATGTTACTGCCCCCCCCCCACCTCACTCTTTCCACCAGCACGTTAAGGTCACAACGAGGCGTTAGGTGTCACCTACACATGCTATCAACTTTGGGGGTTGTTAGCCCCCTTGTGATAGTAATAATGTTAAAAAATAAAAGTGTAAAAAAAAAAAAAAAAAAAGTAAAAAAATGGTTTAAGCACCCCAGTCACCCTTTTCCACACCCCATATAAAAAGCACAGGGCATATACACATATTCTATCCTCACAAATGTTGGAGCAATAATTCCAGGGCCATAGTCCTCAGTTAACTCGAAATTGATAAACCTGAAGCTTTAAGAGCGTCATCTATGGAGAATTTTGGATACCATCTTTTTCTGCGATCCCAGGAGCAGATTTAAGATTTGACATGTTTGGTATCTGTTTACTTGAGGCAACCCAATCTTTTATACAACCACAATTACAAAAAAAGGTCAGGACGCTGTGTAAAATCTACATTAAAACAGAATGCAATGATTTGCAAATCTCATAAACCTGTATTTTATTCCCAATAGAAAACACATCAAATGTTTAACCACTTATTCTGACACTTTGTTTATAAGTAAAAAAAATCAGCATTTTTTTTGCAAGAAAATTACTAAGGGCCCCCAAACAATATACCTTTTTTTTCAAGCAGAGGCTCTAGAGAATGAAATGGTGGGTGTTGCTATTTTTCTCACAAGGTATTTGCACAGCAGATTTTCAAATGCAATTTTTTGGAAAATATACACTTTAATGAATCTTAATGCAAAAAAACACAATATGTGCCTTTTTTTTGGTAAATATAAATGATGTTTTGCTGAGTAAATTGATACCTAACATGTCACTCTTTTAAAATTGCGCACGCTTCTGGAATGGCGACAAACTACGATACTTAAAAATCTCCATAGGCGACGCTTTAAAATTCTTTACAGGTTACCCTGTTTAGCGTTAGAGGAGGTCTGGTGCTAGAATTATTGCTTTCGCTATAACGCTTGCGACGGTGCCATACATGTGTGGTGCGAACACTGTTTATATATGTGTGCGAAATACGTATGCGCTTGCTTCTGGGATTGCTTTAAAAAAAAAAAAAAAAAAAATATATATATATTTTACGTTCCTTTTTTTTTTTTTTCACTTTTATTCCCATCACAAAAATGTAAACCCTCATTATGTAGACATCTGGGGATCTATAAGACCCCAGATTTCTCCTGTACCCTGGAAAGCATTGGATCAAAAAAAATTGATCTCTTGCTTTCAAAAAAAAAAAAAAAGGCAGTGTTTACATCTGCCAGACCTGGAAGTGACGTAATGACATTGCTTCTTGTCTCTCAGATCATAGAGACCGGAAGGTCTCTGGCCAGCTCTATGACAACCAGCTCTATGAAAACACTGTGGCACCCCTGGATAGGATGTCGGGCAAGGGGGAGAGAGAGAGAGAGAAACAGGCTCCCGCTTCCTGTAAAAGCAATCCAGTGGCTAATTAGCCTCTTTTACATAAAAGAGCATCAATGGTTAAAAAAAAAAAAAAAAAAGGGGGTTTATGGCATATAGCTGCAGCCATAGCCCCCGATATAACCACTTGAAGCCAATGACGTACATGTACCTGATTTGGCATCAAGGGGAGAAAATTGACCGTTTTAAGAAAAAAAATAAGGTAATTTTTAAATTGATGGCAGCAGCAAGTCTCAAAAAAGTTGGGACAGGGCCATGTTAACCACAGGGCATCATC
>JBBDGP010000568.1:3652500-3671954 GCA_037952835.1 Lithobates septentrionalis | reverse complement strand
CCCCACTTCCCTTTCCGCCTCCCTCCTTTTTTTTTTTTTTTTTTGGCCCTTCCCACATTTCTCATATATACCCCCCTCCCCTTTATTTTCTTCCCATGTCACACATTCTGTTCACTGTGTCGTTTATGGGAGTACTGCTTTGGTTTAGTACGATAGTTTATAAGCAAAACCCTTCATTTTACTAGGGAATAAAAAAGGCGGAGTCATGTGATGTTCACATCTGTGTGTACCAAAGAGCTTTCTGATGCTAATCTTGAATACTTGTGACTTTTGGTCTATTGCTCTTCGGAGCGTTTTTCTATTTTTATTACTTACTGTATTTTTCTTTTTTGAAAAACAAACTAAAGATTATACTGTATGTGTGTATGTATGTATGTGTGTATATATATATAAAAAAAAAAATGTGAGTGGGGTATCGGGCAAGGAAAACATTTTGTTATGGGGATCCTGGGAATAAACAAGCAGTCAGGGGGAAGGACATATGCATCCTTTGCATTTTCAGGCATACCAATTTTGTAATTTTTTTTGCTTCAAAGACAAAGTCACTTTTCCCTCTGGCAGAATTCACCCGCACTCTCTCAGTGAAAGTCTCAGGTGAAAGCAGGCGGGCTCAAGAATTTGTGTAGTGACCTATTTGACTCAGAACAATCTTCTAAGACTCGCAGTTTTGGATTTGGTGTGCAGACCATGTGTGACAATTTTTACAATGCAACTATATACCTACCACACCCATGGATACCAGAAATTACTGTAACCATTTCCTTCAGCACTAGCGCAAATGTTCTGCGTTGAGCGACCGCCCTACTGCATTGTGAACACAGGAGAACGCTCGCTCAGCACAGGCATTAACACTTTGTATTTTGCTTACACTGGTAACGATGTAAAATTTGCTATAACTAAACTTCAGCTTTAACACCTGGTTGTAGAAGTACTTGATTGAATGAATGAAAAATTCAGGGAACCCTGGCCCAGAAAAATACAGAATCTGCCACTGCAGACTTTTTGGAAAATGCTAGTTCCCTGGCTGCCAGCAGTTTATCTGTATACTAGTTCCAGTGCTAAACTTTTCACTGACTTTCCAGAGATGCACACTTGGTCCACCCCCAGACTCGCAGTGTATTGAACCCTCAGGGCCAGCCAGGGAACTGGAATTCTTTAGCAGAAATCACAATGGCAGCCCCCAATTTCTCTTCAGAAGGCAGTGATAAACCAATGACAGTATTCATACCACAATAACGTATAACTCCTTAGAGATGTATAAAACATTGAGGATAGCAAAAGAGACTTTTAAATTGTTTACTTTAGGCTACTGTTACTCTATAGCCAAAATGTGTTTTTAGTTTTGTGTTGATTAGGGAATGGTTAGATAATAGTAAAAGTCAAAGATTCATAGGCAGACAGTGCAAATTTCTTCCCCTGTCAGCACAGGCCCTGCTGGCAGGGGAATCCCTCCTGCCGAGACATTAATTATTGCTATAGAAGCCGCTAGAGATAATCGCAAGTAAATCCAGCAGGCTGGTTGTACCAAAGTTGATCAATCAAGTTGGTACATTAAGCCTGCCCACACAGGGTTGCTGCTGAACCAGCCAAGATGTGAACGTCTATGGCCAGCCCTAGGTTTTTATTTTTTTTGATCAGGCGGTGGGCCGATCAAAAAAAAAAGTAATAATAATTCTCCCATCCCCAGAAGTGAGGTATACAGAGGAATCCTCCCCACTGAGCTATTGTATATTCACAGCTGTCAGAATACAATGGTTAGCTGCATGTACTGATCAAATGATAATGTTCCTATTTCCATTCCTGAGAAACTGATTATTAAAGTGAATTCTCTCAGACAGGAATGGCCATAGATGGATCACAATTTGGCCAGCCCCTGCTGAACCGGCCCCATGTTCGATCAATTTTTGGACAACTTAAAGCGGAAGTAAACCCATCCATTAACATGTGCCGGAAATGTAATACTCCCGTTGGTTGTGCTCTCAACCAAACCATCCAATGGCTGGTGTTAGAACTGATCACATGTGCAGCATCATGGCAGTTGTAGATTAAACAGAGGCCAAGATGGCAGCTTCCTTGGCCGAACATGACAGGGGGCTTTACGTCTACTAAGTCCCCAGTGGTCTCTATTCATTCCAGTGACAAAGTGATGGAAAATTCAAGATTTTATTGGGGAAATTATTCCAGGGACAACTGACGAAATATCCCCTTCACTTGATATCATGTCTCTGAGAGGGGAAAGTAAATAGAAATCTCCCCAAAAGGTGTTTTCAGTTTGTATCCAAAACTTTTGGCTGTAAAAGACTTTTTAAATGTGTTAGCCCTCATCACACCCATTGTACCTAGTCAAGCTATTGCTGTAAGATTTACACAGTAAAGGACACACATGAAATGAAACACACAGCAGAATACACACCAGTAACAGACTTTTTTTTCCATTTCTGAAGCATTAAATATACACAATATATACATTTGGGTTTCATATATACTTCATAGGTTTTCTTATACCCCCTCCCTCCATGTCCAACACAAAAATAAATCAGTCCCAAAATGGGCATAGAAATACCTAAATAACATAACCAATTGAAAATAAGGACAAGATACCTGTCCAACAGAGAATTGGCCCATTTCTTCCCACCCCATCCACCCCCCCCCCCCCCCCCCCCCCCCCCCCCCAAGGAAAAAAAAAAACATTCCCACCCCACGCGGCACAGGCTGGATAACCATTCCATAGGAAATATTTATCATATATAATCTATACACACATCCAGAACTGTACAGCAGTGATGTGCTTGCAAGCAGCACGCCACAAACATGCTATGAGCATACAGAAGAGAACAGAAGCCATTGATAGATTAAAAAAAAAAAAAAAAAAATAGACTTCATGTATAAAAGTATCTGAAAAAGGAGTGAGGGGGCCGATCTTCGGTACTTGCTGACCATAGCAACCAGCTTTTCTTTTTTTCATTGCATTGGAAACATGAGAAAGAGCATCTGGTTGTATGGACAATGAGTCTTACAAAGCTTTTACAACGTTTGACATATTGGGGTCTATGTCTATATATAAAATTACTTTGTGAATGTGTCAACCATTCACTCGGGTGCAATCTTAACTGTAATTCACTTTATACATTGATTGCCTAAGATCATCAGTGACATCTAGTGGTGTTTTTTTTCTGATTGAGGTATTTCAGGTAAAATACCACAATATTGCCACTATGTGGTGCTGTCAGTCCTAGGAAACAAACATATTAAGGAAATCACAGTAACCTGTGCTGATGCACTTGCACTGCATTTTTCTTTTCACATAGACCCTCATTGTGTTTACTGTTCCTGTCTGTGAGCAAAACAAGTTTATTAAGTGAGAACTCTTTAAAAAAAAAAAAAAAAAAAAAAAAAACATGAATATGCCACCTGCTTATAAACAGCCTTTAGGCCATAAACTACCAGTGCAGTTGCAGCTCTCTGGTTGGCTGGTTCTCAAACTCAAAAAGGCCATTTGCATGTATGCCAAGGCTCAGTTTGCCAATCGGTGGTGAAATGGAGATGCGATGTATCAGACTGAAGCATTGCAGTCTGCACTGGTCATGATTTGCTCAAAGCTTTCTTGGCACCTTACTGAGGTTTTTGAGACCAGGCGTACACAACAGATTTTGATCTATCTTCCCGAACAATGAATCAAAATGTGTGGTTGCCTACTAAAAGGTGGAAATATTAACAGAAATAAGATAATGGTGAAGAAAAAGGCACCTCCCACAGGACAGCCTGAGCACTACTAATGGCTCCCAAGTGCCTGATGTAAAGTGATGTACACTATTGTTTTGCAAGGCCTTGTTTGCTTGAACATACACACCAGTGGATTTAATGCTCAACTTTATATTTTATTTATAAACATTTCTTCACATTTTTGTGTTGGCTTTTAGTTTATTTGATTTTTTTTTATAGTACAATTTACATTTTTTTTTTTTTTTTAGCACTGCCTTCATTTTGGAGCTCCTAAAGCTGAATTCTAGACAAACTGTTGAACACAGTTGAAATACACATGAGCAGGCTCCCAAAGGGTTGCAATTCTTTCCAGATACCCTTGTGATTTTCCCCCCTTTGCCGTCAGTTTCCTCTGGACAAAGCTCCCTGCTGGGCTACTGTACTCTACAGCAGTGGTTCTCAACCTCAGTCCTCAAGTACCCCCAACAGGCCATGTTTTGGAATTTGTCTTAGATAAAATAGCTGTCCAAAATACCAAGCCATTGACTCCAATTTAAAGCACCTGTGCTAGATTAAGGAAAACCTGCAAACATGGCCTGTTGGGGGTACTTGAGGACAGGGTTGAGAACCACTCATCTATAGCATTGGCTGTCAGGAAACCCAAAGAGAGGCTGCGCATCTGGGGATTTTCCACCTGGCTCCTTCAAATTTTCAATCAAAGCATGTTGGGTGGGAGGAGGCCACAAAGCAAAATTTTGGCCAGTTCATTGTGCAATGTAAATTTTTTTTTTTACTTTAAACACACCTAAAATGCCCAAAGCATCCCCCTAATCAGGGCTCTTGCCATTAACACAACTAAATATGCTTACCTGAACAGGATTGAGTGATCAAACAGGGATAAAAACAGCCCCTTTCTCCTCATAAAACATTAAAGAAAAAAATTATTGGATGGCATTGGCCTTTTACCTTGTTACTTCATGAGGAACACGGTGAAAAAATGGCCTAAGCTGGTAGAATGAACGTTGACAGCTTAACAACCTGCCAGCTACCCTAACATTGCACTGGTTAAGGGCATTTCTGTAATCTGAACTACAGTCACACGATGGGTACGCTACTCAGATATTTAGACAAACCAAGTGCGTTTGCATTTTAAGGGCAGACATATGAACAGTCACAGTACAACAAGCGGTTTTTACGCTCACCCCCTGTGTGTCTCATGGTGGCAGAGGTCTTCACCAGCCATGACACTGAGGTAAAATGGGGAGCTTTGCATTCTTGAAAGCCAAGAGTTGTCATAGTGCTAGAGTAAAGGAAGACTAACATTTATACATGACTAAAGCTCCATTCACACTTGAACGACTCCAAAGTTGCGCTGACCTTGGATGAGTGCAGCTTGGATACGACTTTGGCTATGGCCAGTGATAATGGGCAACTTGTTGCATACAAGTTGAATTTTATAACATTCAGATATGACTTTCATGCAACCTCTGAAGGTTAACATTGAAGTCTATAGCCCTCAAGTTGCATGAAAGTCAGACCACAGTAGTGCATGAACTACTTTGAAGTGGTTGCAACTTTAAGTCACGCATATATGAACGGGGAATGACTTGTCATGCAACTTTGATGTCAAAAGTTGCAATGACAAGTCGCACAAGTGTGAAAGGAGCCTTAAGGTATAAGAAGCAGATGGTCAGACTGAGTGTGTTTTTTGCTGCATTCAATAAAAAGCCACCACATTTGAGGGGCTGAGGGCTCCAAAAAGTATGTATTCTCACCCTGTAATTTTTTTTTTGTGTGAAAAAAATACAAAAATATATTCTGGGCACCGAATATCCTGGTACTCTGCTTTTGGGCACAGACTGGCATTCTCCTTATAGTTCTAGTAACATTCAGACAAGGGAAAAGCCATGGCTCTTGTTTTCTGGGACAGCTGCCAAAGGAAGCTTACACACCAGACAATACAACCATCTAGGATTTCCACTTATATTAAGAGATCAGAGCTCTTCACCCCAACCTTCCTGACTTATGCAGACATGCATGATGCTTTGTTGGATGTACATTAGGAAGGACATCTGACCTTCATTCAGGTCTGACAGTTCCACATACTTGACATTGTAGAATTCTGTCCAGGGACAACTTCCTGCTGAAGTGGTATAGTCATGCTATTGATGGTACTGCCTTGGAGGAGTATGGCACTCTTGCCATTGGTATCTTTACAATTGTTTTTACCGTAATTAAATATAATAATGACAAATATTACAATGACTTTAAAATTCTATAAAAAAAAAATATTGAACAAGAACAATTCAAAATACAAAGAATCAAGACTTTTATGGGGAGGTTGTAAATCTCTTGGAAATAGTTCTGACTTTACACACTTACATTTCTAACAGGTAGATCACCAACATCATCAGATCAGGCTTCAATCCTAAACAAACTTTCAGGTTGCCTAATCATTTATCGGGGAGACAGAGAGGACAGAGCTATTCTGACTTCTCAAATTGCTATTTCCCCAGAGATCTCTTGATCATCCAGATCCTTTGGGAATTGGGAGTTCAGACAAAAAAATGTCATATTTGGCCTAGCTTAAAATATTAGTAACAGTTTTAATATTTCATTTTTTGAATATTCTGAGAAATTTGTTATTTACCTGAGCTGCCATATTATAGACTACGATATGAACATCCACTGCTAATAAAGATTTTAAAAGTGACATATGTGCAGCACAATATTTGCAAACTGTCTTTTTCTCAAGTCTTCCTTTTTTACAGGTTTGTCTTCTTACTAAAAACATAAGCAGAACTCCATAAGAAGTCCAGCCTATTAAATTGTGCTAAAATGTGATCAATAAAATGTCCAGCAATTTACAGTACATTGGTATTCCCTAGTAGCTAGTTGTTCTGGAAAACCACCAATGACTACATTGTCGTCACATTTAAAGTGCATCCCCCCATGTCACAAATCTATTCTATGGCTTTAAATAAAGCATAACAAAATGAATATTTCATAATGGAGTGTTTTATAAAACGTTATTGAATACTGATAATTGTAAACTGCAATCTAGACAAATAACATTTTGGAACATTCTATTAACTGTGACTAGTCAAAGATGAAAGCATCTGCCCACCTAACACAGAATTATCACATTTGTAGGGACCTACCCAAGGACATTCATGGCGTGGTCGTTTCTGGAATGAGGAGTACTTCATACAGTAAACGTACCACAGCCAAAAACTGCAAAGCACAAATCTATATTTAAAGGCCAACTTGACTATAGTATCACATGCTTGCCTCCTGAATTTCTCGATACTCCAGTGTTGAATTGTCCCCAACAACATTTATTGGTGTCCAAGTGCTAAATGAACGATCATCTCATTACTGGTTATGTTTTCTATATTCTATGTGGAAGAACACTTTCCATATGACCTTGTAGCAAAAAGTATGTGGATACCACTGCAAATGATCGAGTTTAGGGGATTCTAGTAAAAAGTACTCTTAATGCTACAGCATATAGTATGAGATTTTAGACCATTACTTCCCTATCCCGTGGCAACATTTTTGGGAAGGTCCTTTAATGTTCTAGTTCCAAACTCATCAATCCATGCCTTTATGGAGCTGGCATCTCCCACAGGACTCAGTTGTACCAGCTTCATAACAACATGGTTTTGAGGAGTTTTGGGTGCATGAATTTAAGTTACCTACACAGAGCCCTGACCTCTACCCTATTGAACATCCCAGGGATGAATCTAAATGGCATTTGCATGTCTGGTCTTCTCAACCAACATCAGTAGGTGACCACCCAAAATGCACTTCAGGTATTCTGGGCACACATTCCCACAGACGCACTCCCAAAATCTCATGTAGAGCATTTCAAAAAGAGGGCAAAGGGTCCACATCTCCCATGGTTTTGGAATAGGATGTCCAATAAACTCATGCAGGTGTGATGGTCAGGTGTCCACAAAGTTTTGGCCATATTATGTATATTACAGCAGGAAAACCTCAACACTGGAGGCTCAAAGAATATACAAAGAAGCAGCAGGGGATCCAACCTTAAAAAACTACAAGTCCCACAAGGGATCTTTACATGGAAATTACATGTCAGCATAATTGTATACATACTCTTTTATATATACTTTTTTTTAAATATTTTTTGGAGGGTGAGTGTTCAATAAGCAACACGGTTTGCAACATATAAGTTATCAGAAATCTAACACAAATGTTAAAGTTATTTCACTCTAATAAACACTGAGGAGTGTTCACACAGAACTGAAAATGCTGCAAACGCTAATTCATATGGAGAGATTATATTTTATATTACATCTTATACAATGAGTTGGCAAACCGCAGCTGTGTCTTGTTAAAATGTTTCCCTTGCATACATGAAATAATATCTATGTTATTAGTTAACGATACAAAAAAAAATAAAAAACTCCTTTGCTTTTTTTTGTTTAAACTACCAGCAAGGTATAAGTGACCGCTAGTCTTTTGCGACACAAAGAAGGTGATACCGCTAACAGGTAACCTTTTCATTTCTTCAATTTAAAAATGGCTGCCTTCATTACCTTATAAAAGAGAAGTAGAGAGCCAGTGAGAAGTTGTCATAGAAAGGTGCCTTTCTATTTCAACAAATGCATCAGTTCACTAACGAGGACACTGTCACACTGAAACATAGAAGCAATTCGGTTGGGTCCATACAAGGCTTTTTATAGGGGGGAGATCCTGAGAAACGATCATCATGGTACTATCATACTGGGATCAAACTGAAGCAGTTATCTGGTTCCCAACAAATGGTTCATTCCGAAACTTGGCAATAAGATTGGCTCTAGGCACAGCTCCTGGAGCAATCTGGAGGCAATTCTGCATTTTAGTGTTGCGGTGGATGAAATATTTAAGCAAAAACTATCAAACAAAAGTCAATCAAGGTGACCGACAAGAATAAAAGTAGGAGTGTCAAATGGAGGGTGTCTAACGGACATTTAAAAAGAAAAATATAGTACAAAGTGTGATTTTTTTTACATTGCTTTTGGCAAAAAGAGCTAACGATCCCTTTAAGAGGTCCAATATTTTCAGTGATCTAATACAAAGATCACAAAGCAATGTGCAGGCACCCATTTTGCATTCCATTATAGAGGTCCAGTGCAAAGCTATACCTACCATGCGTTTTGGCTTTATGAAGAGACACACATACCCTGTTTACATCTGTGGTATACCTTATCGTTTTTTTGTATAGAAGATTTAAAGTGGATCTGTTACCTACACTCATTGGCGGCAGCCATTCTGTGAGCTGTGATACTCAGCGATGACATCACTAAATGATAATCACTGAGACCAGAGTCACAATTTGGCTGCTTTCAATGTGCAACAGCAATGGGGTCCACTCTGTGAGGCTGTTTTAGGCATGTGTTGCTGGGTTAGTTGAAATTTTGTGGTTTGTGATGCGTCTTTCTGAAGATCTCAGAAGTATTAAAATTGAAGCAGACATTCTACCTCGTACAAAGGATTTTACACTTTATATATATTTTCTTTATATATTTATATATATATATATTAATATAGACATCTCTTCTTCTCCATATATAGATCTCTTTGTACAGTTCTGTTAAGAAAGTGGCGACTGATCAATGATTGTGCATTAAAGGGAGGGCACAAGTGACTTTTTTTTTTTTTTGTGTGTTGTCCATGTACACTGTTAAAGGGGTCCATTACCTGCATTATTTAGTGGTTTATACCCTGGACTGCACATACACTAGGAAGAGTGTATAGTATAATATAATAGTCTATGAGATACAATTCAGAGCCTCCTTTGACACAACAAACAGATGGCATTGGGAAGATGTGGCAAACCTTCATATTGCAGTCATTGGGAGTGAAGCAGCAGCTTTGTTCTGAAGCTCCAGAGCCCACAGAGGTTCATCCTGCACTCGTAAGCCACATGGCTAGTCACCCTTACATTCACAGGCCCCTTTAGCAGTAGCAGCAGAGTCGGGCTTGACCCAGCAATCCCATTTTCTTTCCACGTACACAAGCATACTCTCACCACACATGCCAGCACCTTGCAAGTGCATTTACCTACTCAGAAGATATCAAAACAATCACCGGCACAGCAGTCTCCACTAAAACTACACAAATCACTCTGGGGTGTCACCTTTCACTAAGCAATCACAATCCTTCTATGCCCTTTTGAGCTGGATTAGCTTGGGGCCTTGTAACAGAGACATTACCCAATAAAAAAAGAAAAAAGGATTCCTGTGCAGAGAAGGAAATGGAAGGGTGGCGATTACATCAGGGCTCAGAACGCTGTCCATCTTTCTTTACATGCCAGAAAGAGTTCCAGTGAAGGTCTCACTAGATACTGCTCTGCCCTGGTAAGTGCCGAAGAGTGTCGATATAGCTGAAGAAGGAACAACGGGACCTCAGATGCAGTCCCCCGTGTGCATGCTGTTCCCCCATTTCAGTTCCTGCACTTTCCGTATGTGTTGTTGCCCCTCACTGTAAACAAGGGGTTGGCCAGGCTCTCACACCACCGTACTGATTCTGTTGACTGGTTTTTGTTTTGGATTGCCTTGGGATGTGTTTGTCCCCATAGGATGGTGGGAAGCATGCTGTGGTAGAGGGGAAGTCGGAGGCAAAGGGGAGTGAGGAGTCAATGGAGTGTGAGGTGTGTGTGGAGATGGCGGAGGAAGAGGAGGGTAAGAAGGATGTGGTGGGATAGGTGACAATGGTGAGCAAGGGGATTGGTTAAGCTGGCCATGTGGATGCTGCGGATTATACTGGGACTGTGGGGGGCGCTGCGGTTGAGGGGGCAATTGAGAAGGGTGATGACTAAAAACAAAGTGCTTGGGGGGCTGTTTCTGCATGGATTGGTGCATATGCTGGGGGTAAGTGTGTGTCATGGCATGCTGAGGTGCAGATCCATACATAGGTAAGGGTGACTGAGGCTGGTTTGATGGGTGTCTGCCATGTAGGGTGTATTGTGGGTGGGGGGAGCTGGGGGTCAAGGGTGGCCCTCCCACAGCCGGTCTTTTTTGCTGGTTTGGCCGCTGCAATGTGAACTGAGCTGAGGATGGTGGCACATGGTAACGATGAGAAGGTGGCTGAGGGGGCTGTTGAGGTGGTGCAGAGGACGGTGGCTGAGAGTGATAGGGTGGTGGGGGCTGAGCTAGTGGCCCCTGGCTGTGGCAGTACTGAGCGTGAAGAGCCTGGATCTTGGATGGTCCATCAATTCCTGGAGGAGTGTGGGGGTGAGGTGGCAGTGAAGCTGGAGGCAAATTTTGGAAGGGTCCTTTTCCTCTTTTACTTCCAAACAGAGAGCCTAGGAAAGAGGAAGAGTTGGAGACGGGTCTTGGAGACTTGTACTCCTCAGGAGGAGGAGGTGGTGGAGCAGGAAGTCGCTGATGAGGACGAGGGCTGCTAATGATAGACCCCTGGAAGGTGAAAAAAAAAAACAACACAAGTTAGTGCCAACTATATGGGTAGCATTGCAACTACATGCACAGCTATACCTACCCTACCAAGATTAAAGGAGTCAGTCCACCCAAACTGATATATTGGTTATGGAGCCAGTGGATCTCAGCAAGATATTCCTCCAGGAAAATCTTTTTAAGTCATTCTGTGGGTCAGGCTGTCAGGTGGCCCTCAGGCCTAAGGCTACATACACACAGGCTTGCCGCCCACAGGAGGCAAAAACAGATTCCTGCCGCTTTATTTTGCACCAGGCCAAATCACCTGCGTGAATGTTGCCTAAGCCAAGCTAGGAGAGCACTCACCTGCTTCTATGGGGTCAATATGCTACCTTTTTGCTGTTACCTTTCAGGTGAGTAAAAGCTTTTTAGCCAGCCATAAGAGGTCTCTTTAGTGATCCTATTGCTGGCAAGTACCTGCCAATGACAGGATCATAAATTTGGCATGGTCCCAGTTCGGGAAGTCACTGTTTTGTGGTCATCACTGTAATGTAACAAAAAAATTCAGCATGCAGAGTGGCAGGTGGATGGAGCTGAGAGATATAGAGAGAGTGTTATATAAAAAAAATAAAATAAAATGGGGAATTCAGTTCAACTGCCTGGCCCATACCTGAAATATCAGTTATTTGTGGTCTAAACCTTCAACCTGGAAAACAACAACATAATGAATGTAGCAACTACTCCCCCCACAACACTGCAGAGCATCTAGTTAAGAGGCAGACCTCCTATACACACATTACAGCACACAACATGCAGCTTGATCCCATCACTTACTTCAATGGTGCTGTCCAGAGATCCAGCGCTGTTACGCCTCCCTCTCTTACCTAAGCACCAAGTTAGTAAGAAGCAAGCATTAAGGGACAGGAGGAAGAAGAAGAACAAGGTAGACATGATGGGTAACAAGGTGGGCAAGAAGGAGATGCCATAGGATAAACAAGGTAGGGCTAACTGATAGATTCAGATAAGCGAGGACAGATGCATGCGCATGGGAATGAAAACACACCAGGTAGAAGGTAGACAAATGTAGAAAACAGTGAGAAATCTGAAACTCAGAATACAAGGCATGCTGCCTGGATACAAAGCACATCTTTTACACCCCGAGGTTGAGAAATTGCCAAGCTGTTGAGAAATTGCCTGCCGTACTGCAAGTTCTCTAGCGACAATCTACATACATGCCTGCCCACGCAACTCCTGCCGTCAAGCCATGATCTGTTAATGGCCTACTGGGCTGCAGCATTCCCACTAGGTGGCAGCAAACCCCTACATAAAGTATTACACAGGTTAAACCCCCCCCCCCCCCCACCAATGAGCACATTCCAACAAGCTACCCGTTCAGCATAGATGATTTATCAAATATAAAATCACAGTATCAGCACTGTCAAGCATGTTCAACCAATCCATTATTAAGCTCAGGGGAAAAAAAAAAAAAAAAAAAAGATAATGTAGCTCATAGCGGAATAAAAAAGGAAAACGTGAGCTTCAATTCTGCTTAGTTTGCAGTGCGGCTCTATCCCCTTGTTCTCTGGACTGGCAATAGCAATTCATTCACATCGGAATTTATTCCCCACTGCCTGCGATACATTAATTCCTGCGATTCATTAACCCCTTCCACATGTCTCGTAAAGCACTGCAAAGGCCCGGGTTTACAGAATAAGGATTTGTCATACAAACACAGGTTAGAAGCAGAAATACCGACAACACTTCAATGATTTCTCCTTTGTCTAGTGCCAGGTTATCCATAAACTACTTCCTTAAGCCTTAGTTATTAAAGAGCACAAGTATAACACTGTAGAACAGGGGGGAGGATTAATGCTGCACTTGGTTCTAGTAATGATGATGATGATGTCAGTGTAAGTATTCAATCCTGGTAAAATAAAGGGCCACCACTATCTACCAATAATGTATGCTGACAGGAGAAGAGAGCAGAGGGATGAAGGCCAGCTTCACTCTCCCTCCTTACACCGGAAGGGTGGGACATTTTCAGCAATGGCTGGTTGTCTGTGTATTACTTTTAGTACAGATTTGTTATTTAGGGCCTACACTACAACACCAGTCATTAATGAATATGTAAACCCAACATTTCATATTCCTGATATGTGCCTGCTATGCCATGTACTTGTATGAGAAAGTCTTCTGTTCTCTTTGTATTGCTTCCTTTGTGTGAAATCCCTGGTGTTCCTGCCAGTCCCTCCCCTTTCCTATTAAAAACTGACCACACTAAGCAGGAGAGCACACCACAGTCAGCTCTCCAACGATCCTAAGAACCCACGTGTACTCTCCTCCAATGATCAGACTTGTCCTCCCCCCTTCCTGCACAGCCATTTACTGGGAAGATCAGTGTCCTGCTTCTTCTCCCCCCAGCTCTTAAGGAGCCGGGAACAAAGGGAATTTACCATTTATAAAAAAGAGGAGAAAACAAACCTCTAAGATGTTTTTTTTTTATATATATATCTATACACAAATGTTTTGCTTTTCATTCATATTTTAAACTGACTGGGTTGTTTTACAAGGTGAGGGTTTACTTTAATCACCAATATCACTATTAGCTCTTTAATAACCTAGGTTACTTTATAATCGCAGCATAGAAAAAGAGAGACTAATAAGAGAAGCTGATGAGGTAGGTAGTAGTTCTGATTCCGCTTTTGCTGTATTGTGTTGCTGATGCATGTTTTGAGGCTACTCTACTTCACAAGTCAAAAACACGCAGCCAGTAAAGGGTCAGCGACTCTGTATTACAGATAGTATAAGATGACAGTTCAGAGCTTGTACTCTGCAATAAGTCAGCAATGGCAGCTGTCCCTATACCGGCAAATCCTGATAAAGGGATTCTACTTCCACTACAAACCTCTTTACTGCTTTTTGCACCGCTTTAATTACAGCAGATCTCCTAACTGTAAAAAAAAATCTAGCTTACCCATTAAAAAAACACAATTCCATAAAAAAGTAACCATGGTTGTCTTGGAAGACTTGTACCTGGTAAGCCAGACCCGTCCTTGGAATACTGAGCAAATGTTACAAGTTAACAGTGGAGGCAGAACCAAAGTCCAATGGACTGTGTCCTGTCGGACCATGAAATATCAGATAAAACAGGCTGCAATCCAAAACATGGCTCCAGCCAACAAATTGTCATCTCCAGTGTACAGATTACAGGTACACTGAACATTTTTTAGGTGATGATGTACATAGCCCCAAGCATTTTAATGCTAAAAATCTATATATATATATATATATATATATATATATATATATATATATATATATATATATATATATATACATATATTTTTTATTTTTTTTTAAAGTTGGTCTACAAGTACCATTTTCTTTGGGTTATAGTCTCTGTTTTTGCCGGAAGTATGACAGACTCAGGGACACTTACATCAGTCTATGAAGACATATCTAAACATGGAATGCGTATGTTCATGTGTGACTACATGAATTGTGATTGGTGGAGCTGGAACAATACTTACCAGCATCAGAGAGATCTCTTAATGAGCTGCTCAGTGCGCTTCTCTTCAGTCCTTCACCTAGTGCATATGTGTCATCCAGACTTGGCCGTCCCAGAGTGCCATTCACAGCCTCCTTCATCCCTGGCCCAGGAGACGTATTGGGGCGCATTACCCCCTTTTGCTTCTCTAGTTCCGCTAATAAAAGCAAGCAGAGACACTGAATGAGTGAAACATAATATCATTTGTTTATGTAAAATGACAAAGTTGGTTTTTATCAATTGTAGTTATTTGCAGAGTATCTCCTACTGCAAAAGTCTTCAACACATTTTTTGGGACATATCTCCTACACCCAGATCCAGGGCTGTCTTTTTTATATTTTTAATACATTTTCTTGGGACCCTCCTAATCCACTCATCAAATATTTGTAGGCAGCGCAGACTCAAGGGGCAGCTGCTTTGGGCCCCACAACAATGACTGGGCCCGGGGCAGCTGCCCCTTTTTTCCCTGTTCTTAAAGATGGCCCTGTATCACATAAAATGAAGATTCACTTGCAGAGTCTAAAAGTGTCATTGAGTAAATTGCAATGCAACAATAGTGAACATGCATTAGGTCCAGCTGAACATATCAGCACCTCATCTAAGATAGATAGATAGATATAGATATAGATTTTTTACAAAATGAAGCATAAATGGAATTATTATTGGTGCCGAAACCCTCCCACAGAACACTATGGGATGGAGCTATCGATATCGTTTACTAATTTATTCACCCTGCCCGGACTTTAGATATAATTGGTATTTATGTATGAAGATCTTTTTGTGTATTCATTGGTTTCGTGGTTACTTTTCCTCTCCCTATGTTCTCTCAGGAGCACTGTGTGGCGCCGGTTGTCCTGAACTGGGCCAGGAGGCGTGCTGATCTGACAGCGGCTACTCCTGTTCATTTTGTCTGGTTTACATCCCAGATTATTCTGGGGTAAGATTTCTGCGTTTTTTCCTTTACATTTATATTTGGTTAATAATATTTATTTTTACATCGCATACGGGGGCTGTAATGGTTAATCCATGGTATAGAACATATTTATGTTTAAATGCATTGCATATTTTTTATATATATATATATATATATATATATATATATATATATATATATATATATATCTATCATTAATTTGTGTTATTATTTTTTCTTCTTTGTAGTGGCGTTTAATGAACGTTATTTACAACTTTGATTGTACTGATCCTTGGGGGTCTTGAGGAAGCGGTTTGGCCGCGAAATGCATAGACCAAGTTTTCAGGGACATTGAAAGTGTAATAAACCACCATCTCACAAGTTTGTACAATGTCTTTAAAAAAAATTAATTGATTGTTAGTATAATTAGTTATTTTTACATATGTTGGATATCAGTATATTTGATGGTCACCAGAAATATATTTAAAGTCCCACCATACTATGCTCCCCTACTATGTTATTATCGTTATGATACCCTGTTATACCACATCTACTTTTATTTTTAAAACACCCTATCCCACTTGATGCACCCAAACATGATTAAGGACACTGAATTTATTTTAAAAGCAACACTGCTCAAAATAGAAAAAAAAAACTTTTGTTTTTTCTTGTTTTATCTTTTTGTCTATAGATTATTTTCCATACAATTTTTCTAGGACAATATTTTTTAAAGCAAACCTAGAGTCTCTGCTAAAAAAAAAAAAAAGAAAAGAGAAAAGTAATTATATATATATATATATATATATACTCATAAGTTTACATACCCTGGCAGAATTTATGATTTCTTGGCCATTTTTCAGAGAATAAAAATAACACAAAAACATTTATTTCACTCATTGTTAGTGTTTGGCTGAAGCCATTTATTATCAATCAACTGTGTTTTTTAGTTTTTAAATCATAATGACAACAGAAACTACCCAAATGACCCTGATCAAAAGTTTACACACCCTGGTGATTTTGGCCTGATAACATGCACACAAGTTGACACAAAGGCGTTTTAATGGCTATTAAAGGTAACCATCCTCACCTGTGATCTGTTTGCTTGTAATTAGTGTGTGTGTGTGTATAAAAGGTCAATGAGCCTCTGGACTCCTGACAGACCCTTGCATCTTTCATCCATCAACTGACGTTTCTGGATTCTGAGTCATGGGGAAAGTAAAAGAATTGTCAAAGGATCTGTGGGAAAAGGTAGTTAAACTGTATAAAACAGGAAAGGGATATAAAAAGATATCCAAGGAATTGAGAATGCCAATCAGCAGTGTTCAAACTCTAATCAAGGAGTGGAAAATATATGCACCAAACCACGGTCAGGTAGACCAGCTAAAATTTCGGCCACAACTGCCAGTAAAATTGTTCGGGATACAAAGAAAAACCCACAAATAACTTCAGGTGAAATACAGGACTCTCTGAAAACATGTGGTGTGGCTGTTTCAAGATGCACAATAAAGAGGCACTTGAAGAAAGATGGGCTGCATGGTCGAGTCGCCAGAAGAAAGCCATTACTACGCAAATGCTGCAAAGTATCCCGCTTACAATACCCCAAACAGCACAGAGACAAGCCTCAAACCTTCTGGCACAAAGTCATTTGGAGAGATGAGACCAAAATTTTGCTTTTTGGCCACAACCATAAACGATTCATTTGGAGAGGAGTCAACAAGGCCTATGATGAAAGGTACACCATTCCTACTGTGAAACATGAAGGTGGATCGCTGATGTTTTGGGGATATGTGAGCTACAAAGGCACAGGAAATTTGGTCAAAATTGATGGCAAGATAAATGCAGTATGTTATCAAAAAATACTGGAGGAACATTCATCAGCCAGGAAGCTGCGCATGGGACGTACTTGGACATTCCAACATGACAATGATCCAAAACACAAGGCCAAGTTGACCTGTCATTGGCTACAGCAGAATAAAGTGAAGGTTCTGGAGTGGCCATCTCAGTCTCCTGACCTCAATATAATTGAGCCACTCTGGGGAGATCTCAAACCGTCAGTTCTTGCAAGACAGCCCAAGAATTTACATGAACTGGAGGCTTTTTGCCAAGAGGAATGGGCAGCTTTACCATCTGAGAAGATAAAAAGCCTCATCCACAAATATCACAAAAGACTTCAAGCTGTCATTGATGTTAAATGGGGCAATACACAGTATTAAGAACTGGGGTATGTAAACTTTTGATCAGGGTCATTTGGGTAGTTTCTGTTGCCATTATGATTTAAAAAGAGTAAATACAGTTGATTGATAATAAATGGCTTCAGGCAAACACTAACCATGAGTGAAAGAAATGTTTTTGTTTTATCATTCATATTCTCTGAAAAATGGCCAAGAAATCATAAATTCTGCCAGGGTATGAGCACAGCTGTATATGTATATATATATATATATATATATATATATATATATATATATATATATATATATATATATGTATGTATATGTGTGTATGTATATATGTATGTGTGTATGTATATATGTATGTGTGTATATATATATATATATATATATATATATATATATATATATATATATATATATATGTTCCGAGTAATTTTCTAGCAAAAAAAAGATGATATTTACATGTAGGAGAGGAATGCCGGAGTTCGCCCGGTATGAAAGTGGTTAAAGTGGAATTACAGGCTACCCTTAAAGTAGAACTATGGGCACAACTTTTTTTTTTTCATTTTGCATAAAGTACAACCCTTGTCTGATTTATTTTTTTATTTTTTTATTTTTTTTTGCCATCAGTGTCCCATCGTCGAGATTTACCTTTACTTCCTCTCCCATAGCCAAAACAGTAAGTGAGAGGAAATCCCTGCAAATAAAAGGAATCTTTTGGGCCCCCCAGATCACTAGAACCAGTGTTCCCATTAGATGATTTCCCCTCTATTACTTTTCTGGGGACAACCCAAAATGTCGGAGAGGGTAAGCACAGACATCAATAAAAAAACTGGCATATGTTCTAATCTCCACTCTATCCAAAACTAAATAAAAAGTTTTTTAAGTTTAAAGTATAACTAAAAGGCAAATGTCCCCTCCCACTTTCTTAACACCCATGCATACCTATTTTTCAGGCCATTCCAGCTCAGTCACGCTCCCATGGCCTTTCCCCTACAGTTGCCAATGGTGAGCCAGATCACGTGACTGGACTGGAGTGGTCTAAAAAGAGGCAAGATAAGCAAGTAAACAGATCTTTCTTACTGTTACTTTCTCCTGTTAGTCAGCTTAGGTGTTAGGAGGAGGGAGGGTTATTTTTAAGACTAGTTAGGTATAGCTCTTAATCTGGTTTTCCATCAAGCTCTCTAGATTCTGCCTTACATTAAACAAGCCAATGTTCTGTTGAATACTCAGTTATCCTTTAATTGTCAAGAGCTTAGGCAGTGCAGTCTACAAGGACATCTGATACACTTACATTCAACTCTGTACTTCTCCATTTCCTGAACTTCTGCAATGGACTCTCGTAGGTCGCTGGTAAACCTGAGCCGATCTTGGAGGCTTGGAGCATTGAAGATTATTAGGACCTTCCTCTCACCACCAGGGGCAGCAGAAAGTAATTTGATTCCATGCTGGTAATCTGTCGGGAGGAAGAGATGAATCAGAGTAAGATTCAAGAGTAAAATTATCATTTGTATTATACAGATATCTCTTAATTAAGCTCAAAAATCAAAGTGAATAACAGTGGCAAACGGTTTCAAACATTTTGAAAATATAATTATGTGCAATCGTTTATTAAACACAAACGCTCGTGGACAGACAAGCAATACAAACACAAGTGTTGTTTTTAGTAGTACATTACAGTATGCAAAGAACAAGTGACCTCCAATGTTATTTACAGT
>JBBDGP010000568.1:3440000-3645000 GCA_037952835.1 Lithobates septentrionalis | reverse complement strand
ATCTCATGTCTGAGGTTTACAACCACTTTAAGAACTTCACTCTCAGCCAACATTGACAATTTTTAATCTTTATGATGCTATCCTTACTAAATAGATAGGAAGGTATACAATAAATATATATATATATATGTATTTTTTTTACACTTTTTTCAGTTACTTCCTAGGCAAATGATGTCATACATCCCAGGAGTCTTCAGGAGGGGAGGAAGGGTTTTCTCAATCAAGCACACTCTCCTGCCTGCATGCCTGAAATAAGGATAGACGGATCCCAGGACGTAAACGCTACATGAATCATCTGCCCTTACTCAAGATGGCCATGGCCAGAAATCCTAGGGGGTGTTTTTCAAAGTGATTTCTCAGCAAAATAAAGCATGAAGACAGTTTTCTTTGAACATTAAAAATGAAGTAGACAGTGATTTTAGTTTGTGGTGCAGCGTAGTTCCACTTTATTGATAATATTTCCATATTTGCCAATTCTCTGCTCAGTTTTCCGTCTATACATGTCAATATAAAGGAACTCTAGTATTGTATTCAATTGTATTTACAAAAGATGACAGCACAGTACATGTAATTTTCTTACTTCTACGGTGTACATGGGAAGACCATGTACAATGCAATCAACTTATAGTAAATGGCACCGTGGTAAATGAGGACATCCTTTGCTCTGCCCCTTGCATCATGTGATTATTTTTAGGAACCTACTGGCTAGAATGTGTAACTGATGGCAGCATGGGGTCTGGTCTATAGAAAAGAAAGATGGCTTCATGCTTCCTTTAAAGAGCTATTTGACTCCTCTCAATAATGCCTACATTTCTCTTGCTGAATTTATCCTCATATGTCCAGATTTGGGCAGAAGAGAGAAACAAAATAGGGAAACGACCTTTTTGAGGCTGAATGCTACTCTAGACACAGGCATATCAGCTCTGCAGATAATAAATGAGACGTTATTAGCTGCAGGCCTGAGACCCAGATATCTAGTCCAATGCCCTGAGTCACAACCTACAGCTAATACAGTACTTCCTTTAGAGGGGTAAGAGCATGCTAATCGATTGAGTCAGTGTAGCTGCAAACTCTGCTTCAATGTAACATGGAGTGTATTCTATGAATGTGCATGTACATTTGTTCTTTGCAAAAGGGTGCAAAAATGAATGTCATTAGGCTATTTTCCTGAGCTGATTGAGTGCTTTGTATTGATTTGCTACATACTGCATTTTGGCCGCTAGATGGCTATAAGTAGCATCATCTAGTTGGCCAAATGCCGTATTTTCCGTTTTAAAAACAAAGCAAAGGAAATAGCCTTATAATACAGTGGGGAAAATTATTATTTGATCCCCTGCAGATTTTGTAAGTGTGCCCACTTACAAAGAAATGAAGGGTCCGAGGGAAATTCAAGGCTGTGGAGCAGTGGCGGCTGGTGCTCAAATTTTTTTTTTTTTTTTGGGGGGGGGGGGGGCTGGCGCGCAAACAAACTGAAGAATACTGAATCCCCCCCCTCATCAATTGCAGCCTCACTGTGCCCATCAAATGCAGCCACGTGTGTCCATCAAACGTAGCCACGTGTGTCCATCAAACGTAGCCACGTGTGTCCATCAAACGTAGCCACGTGTGTCCATCAAACGTAGCCACGTGTGTCCATCAAACGTAGCCATGTGTGTCCATCAAACGTAGCCACTTGTGTCCATCAAACGTAGCCACGTGTGTCCATCAAACGCAGCCGCTTGTGCCCGTCAAACGCAGCCGCTTGTGCCCGTCAAACGCAGCCGCTTGTGCCCGTCAAACGCAGCCGCTTGTGCCCGTCAAACGCAGCCGCTTGTGCCCGTCAAACGCAGCCGCTTGTGCCCGTCAAACGCAGCCGCTTGTGCCCGTCAAACGCAGCCCCTTGTGCCCGCCAAACGCAGCCACTTGTGGCCGTCAAACGCAGCCACTTATGCCCGTCAAACGCAGCCACTTGTGCCCATCAAACGCAGCCACTGTGCCCACTGACCCCCCACCCACTTGCAGGGTTTGCGGCTCTGGCAGCACCCCCCCCAACCCCCACGTGGATCGCGGCTCTGGCACCCGAGGGGGGGGGGCCAGAGCCGCAATCCATGCACGCGGGGGTTGCAGCCGAGGGGACTTACCCCTCAGAGCGGCGGCAACCTCAGCTCCAGCGCGAGTCTCCTCGCTCCTCTTCCTAAGCCCCAGGCATCCAATAGGGTGGCCTGGCGCTTTGGCCAATCTGGAAGCAGGTCTGACATTGAAGAGGTCCTGCCTCCTGATTGGCGGGGAGGAAGGTCAGTGTGAAAATAGCGAAAAATTTATTTGCTATGGTCACACAATTGGGTGGGATCAGGGGGCACTCTCTGCGCCCTGAGCCCACCCTATTTAGATACCTATTAGAGCCCCTGGCTCTAATCAGGTGCTTCAAAAAATACCACCCCCTCCCACCCCCGCCATAGGAATCCATGCGTCCGGCACCCTGGAAGGGGTCGGGCGCATGGATGGGGGGGGTGGGTGGCGCCCGTGCACGGGCCGCCACTGCTGTGGAGTGAACTTTTGTGAAAAGCACCATTTACTGTGGCAGTTCTAAACTATACACACTAGGTGGGGTTTCCCCAAGTCTTTTAGGACAATACGGAAGTTGCAATGTTCACAACTATCAATGCATTTGATGTGTGTTCATAAGAGATGTCTGCATCATATAAGCTAGACTGTCCTAAAATCGTCTACCAATGACTAGAGCATATAGGAAAATACCTACTACCATATTTGATATTGCTCTTAACAAGATCCACTATAATATAATAGAATAAAGAAAAAAAAAAAATACACAGAAAAAATAAAATAGATATCACAGAAAAAATAAGAAAATGTGAAAAAAATAAGCCAAACAAATTAAAGTGGATGTCCATGCTAAAACTAAAATTCCTGCACCTATAGACACCTGCGATCTAACACTAACCTATCTAGCCCTGTAAAGGAAAAATCAGTATACATAATTTTCCTGAAGCCGATTCTGTCCGATCTCTTGTGGCGGAAGCTCTGCAGAGGATATGGCTGACAACAGCTTTGAAATGAATGGGAAGTGACATCACCTATTGAGTTGCTATGGTGCTTCCGTTGTCAGACGTGTCCTCTGCATCCACTTACACAGAGAAGCCGTGGCTGACAGCTCAGCGTGGGATTGGGTCAGATCAGCTTCAGAAAAGGTATGTATACTGATTTTTTTCTTTACAAGGCTAGATAGGTTAGTGTTAGATTGTGGGTGTGTATAGAAGCAGGGATTTTAGTTTTAGCATAGACTTCCACTTTAACTAGTAAAAGCCAGAGTGATGGCTAATTTTCCTTCAGTATCCCTGAGTAAGCAGGGAAAAATCCAATGCTGGTTGGCCACTAGGATCAGTTGTCAGATCAGAGGGATCATAAAACCCTGCCCCCATATACATAATGACTTACAGGAGTTCTGGAAGAGCTGCATCTGCATGTCCACCAGTGGAAAGGATTGCCGGAAGCTGTAGGTCACCAATATCTTCTTCTTCTGGAAAATCTTTGTGACCTGTAAATTGAACAAAGATCTTGCATTACAGTTGGCTCGGAGCAATTTGTACTCACCATACACCAATGTAAAAAAGCCTTAAGCCAGCCATAGATGGATCGAAACTTGATCGGTTCAGCAGGGACCGGCCTTGATTCGATCCATCTATGGGGCAGGCAAGTTGTACTGAAGTCTATCCATTGATTGACTACAGTACTACCAGCCTGTCGGATTGTTTGCATGCGATTACTGCCAGCGGCGATAGCTGCCAGCAGTAATCATTGCGTTCTCCTGGTGTTGCAGGAAACAAAAAAAAATGCATCATCTATGGCTTGCTTTACTCACCACCAAAAGATCATTGAAGAGGAAGACCTCCCTCTGGTGCAGACCCATCCTCTGGGGGCGGTTGGGATCTGGGACCTCATAGAGTTGGCAGCAGCAAACAAGACGGCGATGTGGAAGAGAAAGAACCTGAGGAGGGCAGACAAGTGTCAGGAGATATACTGTAAGAGTTATTACAGTTATCTAGGTAGTCAGAAAACTAAGTACAGCGTTTAGAATTTACTTACTGGCTTTTTTCCAACTATCATTCTCTCCACAGCTTGCACCTGAGATACATGATCATCATTTGTCCTCAATTCCCGACCCTGGATTCTCTGGTATATTCCAACAAGCAGATCCCTGGGAATATCCTCCCCGTTATCCACCCCTATGAAAAAGTGTTAGACATAGTTCAGTATCTATAGAGAAACATTTATAATACTTGACACTTAGATATAAAATTCTAGAGTTGTCAAAAAAAATATGTCAAAAACCATAGTAACATTTTTACTAAATCCAGAACCTGCACTCACTATATCTGGCCTCCCACAGTACACAGAACATGGAAATGCAATTATTTTAGTAACTATAAACCGCTAAATACTTTTTCTCGTCAGCAGTTACAGCAGTGTTGTGACTTCTATCAGTGTCTGGTTAAAGCTTGTAGGAGGAGTTTTCATTCTACTCTGACTGTCCTATGAGGCTGCACAACCCCTGACCCACTGTCTGGACAGTGCTGATGCACCCTTCCAAGAAAAAGAAAAACTCTAGCAATACACACCAAACTGAGCATGTGCAGAGTGACTCCAAAGGCTCTGACTTATCAGAAGATGGATTGGGGACAGTGCAAGAAGTGAAGGATCAGAGAAGACAGGATCAAACAGCCTTTTTACACAATGCGGAGGATTAACCCCTTAGGTTCCACAGTGAGTATAACAAGCATGCTTTACTGCATATACAAACTGATTTTACTTTTGTGGGTTTAGTAACACTAACATAGCACACTGCAACACCTCATATGCTTTGTGGATTTCTACAGTATTTTCTGTTAATTCTTTAATGACATGAATATTTGTTTCAGAACATACTAGCCTGTACCATCTGATGCCTTTTAAAGTGTTACTAAACCCATAACAGTAAAATCAGTGTGTATATGCAGTAAAGCATGCTTGTTATACTCACTGTGGAACCCAAGGGGTTAATTCTCTGCATTGTGTAAAAAGGCTGTTTGATCCTCTCCTTTTACTGTCCCCAATCCATCTGCTGATAGTACAGAGCCTTGGAGGCACTCTGCACATGCCAATTTTTTTTTTTGGGAAGGGTGCATGTGATCAGCACAGGGCCAATCAGCACTGTCCAGACAGATGGTCAGGGATCATGCAGCCTCATAAGACAGTCAGAGCAGAATGAAAACTCCTCCTACAAGCTTTAACCAGTGCTCAGCCGGACACTGCTGGAAGTCACAAGGCTGATATATAATGCTGATGAGAAAGGGTATTTAGCAGTTTATATTTACTAAAATAATTGCATTTCCATGTTCTGTGGGAGACCAGATATAGTGAATGCAGGGTCCTGGGTTTAGTAACACTTTAATTATACAGTTCCTAAAGCAGTTACTGTGAAGAAAGGAAGTTTTATTCCATGTATCATCATTGTTCCAGGGGGGGGCAAGCCAGAATGACAGCTTCAGGACATAAACAAAACAAATAGGATGCTACGGGCATCTCCGGAACTGTATTTATACTTTTTAGGAAAGACTGTAATCATTTTCAAATTTGTCAAATTTAAGAAATGTGCAGTTAAATGAGTGTTGAGGTCACCTTAGCGGTATAGCTGAAAACGGAGGCCGTGGAGCAGAAGTGTTCCCCATAGTGTTCCCCCAGATGTCACTTTTCTTGTGCAGGGTAGTGCTGAGTGGGTTGCTGTCGGCAGCAGCTTTAATTTTCACCCTTATAGAATACATCTCCCATTTGCTGCATCTCCCGGTGTTCAAAAAACATCCCTATCTGTATATGAGACTTTCTTACCACGCAGGTTTTTAATGAAGTCATCTAGCTTCATCTTGCGCTCAGCTTTGACATTCGGGCTGTACATGTCCGTGTTGAGAAGAATAATAGCGAATGCCAGGATAAATATGGTATCTGGGTTACGGAACTGACGGACCAGGGCCGGGTTACATACACAGTAACGCTGACTGGAAAGAATTTAAAAAAAAGAGTAGAAATGTTAGAAGCCAAGGACCAGAAAAGAGAAGCAAAAACTCCAATGCAGAAACACAAAACCTGAAGGTTCACCTGAAAGCCTCAATGAGCCTCTCCACCTTCTGTGCCTCTCCCTGAACACGTATGTGAGCCTGGAATTTGCGCAATGCCTCGTCCAGATCCATGTTTGAGAAATCCATTTCATCCACCACACAGCTGCAATAAAGCGTAATACAAGGCAATCAATCATAAAGATTAAAACAAACAATCTTATTAGGGCTCATACTCACTGCATCTCAAAGAAGCTGCTCCTACAGGCTTTTAAGCTTCTTTGAGCTCACATTTGTTTCTGCCTGGAAACTCCTCTCCATGTTAGCCAATGCATCCATGCACACAATGGCTTTTTCAGGAGTTTACAGGCATATGCCCTTATGGGCAAACAAAAACCCTCCAAAAAAAACAAGTTTTTGAGAGGAGCTTTCGAGCAGAAGACACAACCAAGTGAACAAAAACGTGCAAAAAAAGCTTGAAAAAGCTCATAAAAGCTTGAAAATGCACAATAAAAAAAAAAAAAAAAGAAGGGGTGGGGGGGGGGGGGGAACGACAAGTTAAGGGGAGGGTTTGTAAAAGAAGAAACCCTTAGGCCCCTTTCACACATGTGGACCATTCACCGCCTGTCAGTTTTTTTTGGAGCTGCAGTGTGGCATGAGCCCGTTCTAGATTTCCAAAATACATGCAGCAGACATGGAACCCAAGAGATCTGCAGAAAGTTCTGCACCCATTCACACACCAGTTTATGGACAATATGGAGAATACAGAATTCTTCTGTATAGTAAAATTCAGGAATGCCATCCAGCTAGGCCCTTATTGTTACCAGTATTAATGGGGTATATGGTGCAATAAGTGTTGTGTGTTGTTACCATGCTGCCGCAGTTTGTTAATGTTTGCTGGTGGAATATTTTACTGTGTACTTGCAGTTTCCCTGCTCCAGGTCCGTACACATAGAACTGAACTCCTGGCAGAGGACCGTGTTACAGTTTTCCTAAACTTCCAGATGTTGCTTCTAGGTGTAGTGATATAAATAAGAAAAACTTATTTTTTTTTAACCTCTCTTCACTTTGATTTCTGGACTGAACGAGAGAAATCACTCTCAATTTCTCTGTCCAGAGCAGCCTGGATGTCCACATTTCCTATGCTGGCTTTTGTATAGTGACAGTTGGCACCCACAGCTGTCAGAATACCCAAACAGTGATTGTAACTAATTGGCTAAGCATAGCGGAATTGGTAAAAGTTATAATTACTTTCAAAGATTTTTTTTTTATTTTTTGGTTTTTACTTTTGAATGATCCAAGGTCAGGGACACTAATGAAAGAACACAATTGTCCTCACAGTCCAGCATACCATGTCCTTGGAGACACACAGGACAAATTGTGATCAACCATCTAATAACAAGATATTGCACACACAGTCACAAAAAATAAATAAAAAAATAGATTAAAAAAGTAAAATATCTGATAGTTTCACATTTATAAATTCAAAGGTGTGGGTTTCCTTACTCTAAGACATCTCTGTTAAACTGTTTTTGGCGGTTTCCAAGGAACTCTCCAATCATTTGTCGGCTCAGACCTTTCCGTTCAAGGATAAAATGTGCTACCCCCACAGGGGTATCAGATAGGAAGCCCCTCTCAATCAAGTACTGAATTCCTTTTTCTGGCTTTCTGCAAAGCAAAAATAATTATATATATATGCATTATATCTAAATAGTTCTACATGGATCAAGTTAAAAAAGAAAAAAAAAAAAAAAAAGAAAAGAAAATATGTACATAAACTAAAAAACAGATACAATGTATATAATTTCTTAACATAAGTTCAAATTTTACAAAAGTAAAAGTGACTGAGTTATAGATGTATATAGATAGATAGTGATATATACTTAGAGTTATATACTCAGAGATATATAGATAGATGGATATAGATATAGATGGATAGAGATATAGATAGATAAAGATATAGATAGATAAAGATATAGATAGATAGATAAAGATATAGATAGATAGATATAGATATAGATAGAGATATAGATAGATAGAGATATAGATAGATAGAGATATAGATAGATAGAGATATAGATAGATAGAGATATAGATAGATAGAGATATAGATAGAGATATAGAGATAGATAGAGAGATAGAGATATAGATAGATAGAGATATAGATAGAGATAGAGATAGAGATATAAATGGATAGAGATATAGATGGATAGAGATATAGATGGAAAGATTCTCTATCTATCTATCTATATATATATATATATATATATATATATATATATATATATCCATCTCTATCTATATATCTCTATCTATCTATATATCTCTATCGCTATCTATCTATATATCTCTATCGCTATCCATTGATATATCTCTATCTATCTATATATCTCTATCGCTATCTATCTATATATCTCTATTGCTATCCATTGATATATCTCTATCGCTATCTATCTATATATCTCTATCGCTATCTATCTATATATCTCTATCGCTATCCGTTGATATATCTCTATCGCTATCTATCTATATATCTCTATCGCTATCTATCTATATATCTCTATCGCTATCTATCTATATATCTCTATCGCTATCCATTGATATATCTCTATCGCTATCTATCTATATATCTCTAGCTATATATTAAAGTCTTTTTGGACTCACCTATAAATGTTCAAAGTGTACAAAAAGGATAATGAGTGAAAAAGAGGTACAGCACTCAAAGCTACCAACTTTCAAGAACATATAATATAATTTTTGTGACTATTAGGCTTGGTTCATGCATAATCATCACAATTGCTGTATTTTTATGTCTAAGAAAAACATTTTCATTTTTCGGTTTTGTGTCGTAAGTGAATATTGGAATAGCTGGGTTCATTCACATTCATAGATTTGATTAGCGCGGTTGAGTATTTTATATGCAAACCAGCCCTGCATGCAAAGTAGCTCTGTAGAGCTTTCTATGCATTACCGTATATTCAGGCTGGGTTCACGCTGCAGACGGATGCGGCTGACAGCAGGGGTCCGGAGAGAAGGGTATGGTTCAACTGTTTGTAACCCTTGGATGACAGATTTTCTATCCTAAAAATACAATTATTCCCACAGAGGACTGTTATATTTAGTGGTTGCTAAGCAGTGCTAGATTTCACCAGCAGGTGGTGTCATAGGCAAAATCAGATGAGCACAGTTTGGATCAAGCCCAAAAGGAAGCCGTCATTCCTGCCCAATGAACTATGGCCAGGACATACCCCGAAAAGGCGAAGGGGATGCTCATGACAGCATCGGCTTAATATAGCCACAAAAGCAAAAAAAGGAAGCCAAAGTGCTGTTATATAAAGAAGTAACAAACACAATGTCAACAGTCACACTATATTACCAAAAGTATTGTGACGCCTGCCTTTACACGCACATGAACTTTAAAGGCATCCCAGTCTTAGTCCGTAGGGTTCAATATTGTGTTGGCCCGCCCTTCGCAGTTTCAACTCTTCTGGGAAGGTTGTCCACAAGGTTTAGCAGTGTGTCTATGGGAATGTTTGACCATTCTTCCAGAAGTGCATTGGTGAGGTCAGGCATGAATGTGGATGGGAAGACCTGGCTCGCAGTCTTTGCTCTAATCTAGTGTTTTATCGGGTTGAGGTAAGGATTCTGTGCAGACTGCGAGCCAGGCCTTCTTGTCCAACATCAATGGCTGACTTTACAAATGCGTTTCTGGAAGAATGGTCAAACATTTCCATCCATTTCCACACTTCTAAACCTTGTGGACAGCCTTCCCAGTTGAAGCTGTTATAGCTGCAAAGGGTGGACCAACTCAATATTGAACCCTACAGACTAAGACTAAGTTCATGTGCATGTAAAGGCAGGTGTCCCATTACTTTTGGTAATATAGTGCATCTTTTATGGGCTATCAGGGACTGGGTATCATTTTTCAGGGCAAGTATGAATAAGAAAAGAAGCGTATTATTGGTTACTATGAGCTACTGATAACTTTTCTGAAGTTCCCACATACCGTATTTTTGTGGCGTATAAGACGACTTTTTATACTTAAAAATATCCCCCAAAAATCGGGGGCCGCCTTATACATGGGGTACATTTAGTGCACCTTTAGTTCTTTTTGGCCAAGCTGACCCAAAACAAACATCCCCAATCTGTCAGCCCACTGGATGTGCGGTAATACCGCATGTACAGTAGCTTTGGCTACATACAGTATACCGCGCTGAGCCAATCACGGCGAGTGACGTATTCTATTAATAAATACAAAGCCTGCTTGGATTGGCTTTGAGACTCAGAGAGGTGCAGGCTGATGATGTTACAACCTCTGCCAATTAGAGCAGGCTTTGTATTCATTAATAGAATACATCACTCGCCTTGATTGGCTCAGCACAGTATACTGTATGTAGCCGCAGCTACTGTACATGCGGTATTACAGATTAGTGGGAGTAAAAATGGCTGGTAGACAAGACCCCATCATGGCTCCAGCAAGAAGGAGGAAATATGAAGCCAGTTTCAAGCTGAAGGTTGTAAACTTTGCCAAGGAACAGAATAACTTTGCTGATGCAAGACAATATGGAGTAACAGAAAAGATGGTCAGAGACTGGAAAGCAAATGAAGATGCATTAAAGAGTATGCCAAGGAGTAAGTGTGAAAAGAAGAGGCACCCCACATTGGCCAGAACTCAAAAATCATGTAGCAGACATGGTGCATGAGCATCGCCAAAATGGTTATGTAGATGAAGGGGAAGACACACCATCTGATTCGGAATTAGATCCATATGATGACTGTCTTACAAATGCATCACAAGATGTCATCGATGAACTTATGATGTCAGAGGATGAATATGATGAGGATTTTAAAGTACCGGAAAGTCATAACCATTTTAATCACTTTCCGACCCCTGCACGCCGATATACGTCGGCACAATGGCAGCGGTGGGCAAATGGGCATACCTGTACATCCCCTTTAATTGGCAGGGATAGCGGGCGCGCGCCCACCGCGTACAGCGTGACCGTGCCCGCGGGACCTGCAGACTCTATGTCCACCGGTGTCCCCGCGATCATGTCACGGCGCCGCAGAACGGGGAGATGCCTATGTAAACAAGGCATTAACCCGTTCTGCCTTGTGACATGACAGAGATCACTGCTCCCTGTCATCGGGAGCAGTGATCACTGTCATGCCAGTGGAAGCCCATCCCCCCCACAGTTAGAATCACTCCCTAGGACACACTTGGCCCCTTGTTCGCCCCCTAGTGTTTAACCCCTTCCCCGCCAGTGTCATTTGCACAGTAATCAGTGCATTTTTTTTTTAGCACTGATCGCTGTATAAATGACAATGGTCCCAAAATAGTGTCAAAAGTGTCCGATCTGTCCGCCATAATGTCGCAGTCACGATAAAAACCGCAGATCGCTGCCATTACTAATAGAAAAAAATTAATAATAAAAATGCCACAAAACTATCCCCTATTTTGTAGACGCTATAACTTTTGCGCAAATCAATATACGCTTATTGCGATTTTTTTACCAAAAATATGTAGAAGAATACATATTGGGCCTAAACTGAGGAAAACATTTTTTTTATATATATTTTTGGGGGATATTTATTATAGCAAAATGTAAAAAGTATTGCTTTTTTTTTTTTTCAAAATTGTCCCTTTTTTTTGTTTATAGCTCAAAAAAAACAAACAAAAAAAAAAACACAGAGGTGATCAAATGCCACTGAAAGAAAGCTCTATTTATGGGGAAAAAAGGATGTCAATTTTGTTTGGGTACAACATCGCACGACTGCGCAATTTTCAGTTGAAGTGATGCAGTGCCGCGTCGCAAAAAGTGCTCTGGTCAGGGAGGGTGTAAAATCTTCCGGGGCTGAAGTGGTTATAAGGGGGTCACCTTATACGCCGGCAAATACGGTAAACTTTACAAAGAAGTAAGCTAAGGAAAAGAGGGGGCAAGCTGCTGGAACAAGCAGAGTAACAACAGCTGAACCACAGCTGGGTGTATAATATATCCCGTATATCCAGGCTGGAAGACTGTTACTGGATCAGAAAATAAGGGCCACAAGCATCCCAATGACTAAGCAGGAGAATATTTTTTTTACTCACAAGCAGTTGTTAGTCTGACACCAGGAATGTCAAAAATACTATCATGGAATCTTTATTTGCTTGTTTACTATGCCGGATCTGCAACTTCCCAATGAGTCAGCAACATAAAACTTTGTTAGACCTAAATAATTTTTCTCTACCTTTTAATTCTCAATACATGCAAGTTATTTTACTGGTCCGCGTTGTATTAAAGATCATTTTACAGTAAAAATATTCAAGCAGAACTCAATGAATTTTACTAAATCCCGCCCCCAATGTAAGGGTTAAATGCTCATTTAATCTAGGTGTGCAGGGATATCGGTAATATTGTGACTGGTCCGGCACTGCCACCTCTCTAAGGTGCTTAGGCATGGTCGTCGCATGCTCTTCACCAAAAACGTACAATGCATTTTATGTGATGACGCATAAAAACATACTAAAACAGCAGAGCGCAAAATCTGGTGCAGCTGTACATGGTAGCCAATCAACTTCAGCTTGTTCAGTCAAGCTTTAACAAAAAAAAACCCTGGAAGCCAAATGGTTTCTATGAAGAGCTGCACCTGATTTGCGCTCTCCAGTTTTAGTAAACCAATCCCAGAGGGACCGCCCCCAGCCTGGAACTTCGGGTAAAATGCTGCAGATTGTTTTTTGCTGTCTGTGTCTAATTGCAGAGATTTTCTTTCACTTCCTGATGGAACAGGAAGTTAGAGGAAATCTCTACAACTTGAGGGAAATTCCCGTCCTCATTGAAAGAGTGCCCCTATATTTCTGCTAAAGGGATAATTGTGAAATATTGGATTTCCCATCATTTTCTATTTTGATGAGAATAGCCAATAAGAGAATAAATCTTCCCCAATGAGCCACAGAGAAAAAAAAAAAAAAACCTTCCCCACTACCCCAAAACTAAAAAAAAAAAAAAAGAAGAAGAGGACTATGGCCAAATTATGGATCACAGGGGTGACCTTTAGTCTGCACACCTGTGACCCATTTTTAGCGAGCTGAATCCTGCTGTGGGCTGACGTCACAGAGCCGGTCCAAGGTTAGGATCCACCCATCCATACAAATGCCTGGACAGGCAGCTAGCTTAGCCTCTCAGCGAACCGCTAAGAGCCAGCCGATCCCGCCCCCTCCACAGCCTGGCGCTCCGAGTGCTGGAAAGGCAGAGCAGAGAGCAGGTGACTGACAGCTCTCAGATTTCAGGCTGCAGACAACTGGTGACTGAGTGATTAACAGTGTTTGATCACTCAGTTCTCAGTCTTAGAGCCAGCGGTGGACAGATGCAGCATAAGATCAATGCTGCATCCACCTAGACGAGTATATATATTTGTTTATTTGATTTTTTTCATGAATCCCATACTTCTCTTTTAATACACCAGACTTCTAATGCCTAGTTCAAAACCCAAAATGAATGCTGAAAAACTTCACCCAGCTTCCGCTTGTATCACCCAAGGATAGGCTGACGTCATGATTCAAAGTGCAACAGTGTCTTCTTGCAAGATTTAGGAAACTCAGCAAGCCCAGGATCTCATCAGAAGGATTGTGGCGGCACCATACCCAGTGTGGAAACCAGTTGAAAGGTAATTATAATTTATGTTTCCAACTTTCCATCTATTACATCTTCTGCCCTTGTTGTTTTAACTTTGGATAGTAAAACATTTTTTTTTCTGCCAGTAAATACCTTATACAGCCCCCTTCCTGTTTGTCTGCCTAGGCTTAGGACATCATGCACAGCTCTCTCTCTCACTCTTGAGAGTTTACCAGGAAGGATGAGTCATAAGAGGGCCAATCAGAGCTGCAGAGCAGGAGGTGTGCCTCTGTGTAAATCCAGGAAGTGAACAGGCAGCAGCTTCAGCTGCCCACAGTTAAAATGGATGCTGCCAGACTCAGTGGAGGGAGATTTCTGTAGCATATTTGGCATGTACAGAATCACAGTATATATAAAATAATATGCACAGTGGTTGGAGGGAAGCTTCAGAATGGCAAAGAGGTTTTTATTACATATTATGTGAGCAGACTGCAGTTCCTCTTTAAAGTGTAACTAAAGGCAAACTTTTTTTTTTTCATTTTGGATAGAGGGTCAACAGAACTAGTGTCCCCTTTGGAAGATTTCCCCTCTATTACTGTTCTGATGTCAGCCCAAAATTTAGGTTCTTCTTTAACTTTTACTATTTATGATAATGGTATACAGGATAAATAGAGAGGGTGAATCTCCCCAACAGGGGCTCAGACAGCAATAAAAACTGACAGCTGTTCTAATACATCTCCCTCTATCCAAAAACGAAAAAAAAAAGTTTTGCCTTTAGTTACACTTTATTACAAAAGTCCATGGCTATATAGTAACAAGCCACATTTCACTTTCCAAATTTTGGTTGGTTTAGGTTACTGCACTTTGGGCACAGGGATCTTATTAAAGCGGAGTTGACAGGTCCCCTTCCCCACTTCTGGGAGATGGAGTCGCGGTCGTCTATCAGAAGTTTGGACCCCCTCCTCCTTGCCCCGCCAAAAAGGAAGCGCAGCATACTTTGCGCATACGTAGTAGGGAACCAGTGAAAGGCATCACTGCCAGGGTCCCTTACCAGGAATGATGAAGGCAGCACCCGCGATGCGATCCGAAGATCGGCTGGGGTGCTGACATTGCGGGCTTCCTGGACAGGTAAGTGCCCTAATATTAAAAGTCAGCAGTTACAATATTTGTAGCTTCTGACTTAATTTTTTTCACCCAGAATTGACCTCCTCTATAAAGAGACAGATCATACATCCTACTAAACTACAATTAAAGTAGCAGATTGTTATGAAGTTCAAGCACAGCAAAACAACTTCAGTAAAGCACTGGAAAAGCAACATAATAATCCTTTGGCCCGGGGTTGTAGGCTAAACAAGTTAAATAGAGCTATAAAATGTAATAAAATAAAAATAATAATGGGGAAGGGCGACTTGATACTTAACTACTCAATTATAATAGATGACACTATTGACTTGTATTCCAAGAATTTCTGTTTGGTATTAGGCTGCATTTACACCTAGGCGTAAGGAGAATGTGTGCAAAATCATGCCGTGTTTAAGCTTGTTTTGCGTACTATGCGTATAGCCATCCATTTCAACGGGCTGGCCTATGTACGACAAGCGCGTCAAAGTAGCTCATGTAGCTTTTTTATGCATTGAGCTTTGCATTTTTTTTTTTAAATGCATGGCAAGGCTAGCGCAACACGCGGTGCTCTCGCATTTCATAAATGCGCACAAAAATTTGTGATTTTGTGCGCATTTACAAAATGCTCAGGTTGAGGACACTAGAGTTTGACATTATATAGGAAGACTTTTTAGCTTTGTAGGGAACAGTTAAACCCTGAGAGGGTGTTTATGCCCCAATGGAAAATATCCTGACGACAAAACAGGAAGCCAGGGGATATCTTCTTAAATTTAGGGAATTTTTCTACCATCATCCAGTGGAACTCTAGGGTTTCTCCAGAGTGTTTTAGGGGTTTCATAAACAGTAGCAGAATTATAACACACCTTATGGTGCTTGCATAGTTCTCTGTCTCCGTTCTTCCCACTGACCACCATTGTAAGACATTTTCCTCTAAATGGCCATCAATGTAAAGAAATAGCAATCTGAGGGAGCACCTCTCCCACTGACCATGAATGTAAGGGAGCACCTCTCCCACTGACCATGAGTGTAAGGGAGCACCTCTCCCACTGACCATGAGTGTAAGGGAGCATCCCTCCCACTGACCATGAGTGTAAGGGAGCACCTCTCCCACTGACCATGAATGTAAGGGAGCATCCCTCCCACTGACCATGAGTGTAAGGGAGCACCTCTCCCACTGACCATGAATGTAAGGGAGCATCCCTCCCACTGACCATGAGTGTAAGGGAGCACCTCTCCCACTGACCATGAATGTAAGGGAGCATCCCTCCCACTGACCATGAGTGTAAGGGAGCACCTCTCCCACTGACCATGAGTGTAAGGAAGTACCTCTCTCACTGACCATGAGTGTAAGGAAGTACCTCTCTCACTGACCATGAGTGTAAGGGAGCACCCCTCCCACTGACCATGAATGTAAGGGAGCACCTCTCCCACTGACCATGAGTGTAAGGAAGCACCTCTCTCACTGACCATGAATGTAAGGGAGCACTCCTCCAACTGACCATGAATGTAAGGGAGCACCCCTCCCACTGACCATGAATGTAAGGGAGCACCCCTCCCACTGACCATGAGTGTAAGGGAGCACCCCCCCACTGACCATGAGTGTAAGGGAGCACCTCTCCCACTGACCATGAGTGTAAGGAAGCACCTCTCTCACTGACCATGAATGTAAGGGAGCACTCCTCCAACTGACAATGAATGTAAGGGAGCACCCCTCCCACTGACCATGAATGTAAGGGAGCACCCCTCCCACTGACCATGAGTGTAAGGGAGCACCTCTCCCACTGACCATGAATGTAAGGGAGCATCCCTCCCACTGACCATGAGTGTAAGGGAGCACCTCTGCCACTGACCATGAATGTAAGGGAGCATCCCTCCCACTGACCATGAGTGTAAGGGAGCACCTCTCCCACTGACCATGAGTGTAAGGAAGCACCTCTCTCACTGACCATGAGTGTAAGGGAGCATCCCTCCCACTGACCATGAGTATAAGGGAGCATCCCTCCCACTGACCATGAATGTAAGGGAGCACCTCTCCCACTGACCATGAGTGTAAGGAAGCACCTCTCTCACTGACCATGAATGTAAGGGAGCACTCCTCCAACTGACCATGAATGTAAGAGAGCACCCCTCCCACTGACCATGAATGTAAGGGAGCACCCCTCCCACTGACCATGAGTGTAAGGAAGCACCTCTCTCACTGACCATGAATGTAAGGGAGCACTCCTCCAACTGACCATGAATGTAAGGGAGCACCCCTCCCACTGACCATGAGTGTAAGGGAGCACCTCTCCCACTGACCATGAATGTAAGGGAGCATCCCTCCCACTGACCATGAGTGTAAGGGAGCACCTCTCCCACTGACTATGAATGTAAGGGAGCATCCCTCCCACTGACCATGAGTGTAAGGGAGCACCTCTCCCACTGACCATGAATGTAAGGGAGCACCCCTCCCACTGACCATGAGTGTAAGGGAGCATCCCTCCCACTGACCATGAATGTAAGGGAGCACCTCTCCCACTGACCATGAATGTAAGGGCGCATCCCTCCCACTGACCATGAGTGTAAGGGAGCACCTCTCCCACTGACCATGAATGTAAGGGAGCACCTCTCCCACTGACCATGAGTGTAAGGAAGCACCTCTCTCACTGACCATGAATGTAAGGGAGCACTCCTCCAACTGACCATGAGTGTAAGGGAGCACCCCTCCCACTGACCATGAGTGTAAGGGAGCACCTCTCCCACTGACCATGAGTGTAAGGGAGCACCCCTCCCACTGACCATGAGTGTAAGGGAGCACCCCTCCCACTGACCATGAGTGTAAGGGAGCACCCCTCCCACTGACCATGAGTGTAAGGGAGCACCCCTCCCACTGACCATGAGTGTAAGGGAGCACCCCTCCCACTGACCATGAGTGTAAGGGAGCACCCCTCCCACTGACCATGAATGTAAGGGAGCACCCCTCCCACTGACCATGAGAGTAAGGGAGCACCTCTCCCACTGACCATGAATGTAAGGGAGCGCCTCTCCCATTGACCACCAACATAAAGGAGCGTCTCTTCCACTGACCTTCAACGTTTTTACATAGGTGATTACAGGTTGAAAAAAAAGACACAAGCCTATATAGTTAAACCAATGTTAGGGAACACTTCTAATGACCACCAATGTAAGGGTTCACCTCTCCCATTGACCGTCAGTGTAAGAGAGCACCGCCCCTACTGACCACAAATGTAAGGGAGCACTTCTCACTGACCTCCAATATACAGGGACACTACAATTCCAACTCTCCTTGTTTCTTTATAGGCCATTATTTCTTCTCTTTCATTTCATGTTGTATAGCAGGGAGGTATTTAAAAGATTACATGCTCAGGTGTCAAATACATTATTTACACCACATTTCCTTAATGTTTATTATATCTACTACTTACTGATCACGCTTTTTGCAGAGGTTCACAAAAAAACTAAATGATTTCTAGTGTAGTAAAAAGGTTACAAAAGCCTGGTATAGTATGTAATTTCACCCATACATTAATGTTATTGTGTGCTGAACAACACATACACCAAGGCTGAACTTACATAACATCCATAGACTACCTCCTGAAAAGCAAATATTCATCAAACACACACTCAGGAGCACCTAGTAGATTTAACCAAATATCCAACAACCACACTTCCATAATTAAGACTTCTGCTAATGGATGTATCCAACACCTACTTGTTAAAAAGGTTGAGACCAATGCGGTATTGCCTCCTTTGCACCACATCATTGTTGAAAGCAGGAGAGTCCCAGCTGTGCCTGGTTTCCCTCTGGTACGTCTGCTTACAAAGGGTATTGGGGGGCTCCCGTAGGCTGCCACGGGAAGAGGAGCCTGAGCTGCAGTTGATGGTTTCATTGGAGTTAGTGGTGCTGTTTAGACTTTCATTGTCACCATCTGAATTCTCCCCAAGTTCCTGTTTACCGTGATGCATATGTCGCACCCCTACCATCCCGCCTCCCACAACCCCCACAACCCCCACGGAAGTACCATTATTTCCACCCCCAGTGTCCGATGGCGGAGGCAGAGGTTCCGGATGATAATGGCGATGGGGATGTGGGGAGCGTGCAGGTCCTTTGTGAGGTGCTTGTTTAAGAGTCCCATGTGGGCTGCAGTTCTCTTGTTCATAAACAACCTGCCTATTTAAAGAGCCTCGGTCTGACCTATCACTTAGGTCCACAGAACTGTCACTAGGAGGCTCAATAGTGAGCAAAGGAAGATGAGCGCCTCTCATGCGAAAGTCCCGGCACTCCATGCAGGGAGTGCTCCTTCTACTACCATTCTCGCGGCTGTCTTCCCGGGAGGAAGAAGTGGCCCAGTACTCCTGCCGTGAACTAGTTCCTTGTGGAGTGTCCTGATCAGAGCTTGGAGGCCGGTCAAGAGAAAGAGGTGAGACGGGTACTCCTTCGTCCATATAGAGAGTGACATCACTGAAGGAAGTGGCAGTGCTGTCTCCATGTTGTTCCTTGCTCTCTCCCTTTTCCAAGCTTCCTTTTTCATCTCGGGGATCCGTGCAGTGCATAGATCGGCAGCTTAGGGCATCATCTATAGACTCAGCCAAGGACTTAACCTATGAGAAAGAGTGAGAAAGTCAGGTTTTTTTTATTACCGTGTCCACATTTGGGAGATTATCCCTTATTTCCTGTACCCAGTGACGGAGATCACAGGACTTTAAGTGATGGGAAATCTCTCCACTTTGTTTAGTAGAGTGGGGTAAAGGGGAGAACCTCTGTCAGGATTTTATTGTTGTCCTCCTGTCTTAGTAATCCCCATTCTTCTCTTTTTTTTGTCCTGTTATCACAGGGATAAGGTGTGTTAAAAAACCTACCCTATAGTTACCGAGAGCAACTGCGCTATTCAAAACTAAACAAAAGGGTTCTGTTGGAGTTGGCCTTTAAGACACCCATTGTTTACAACAGTATTGCTTTAAACTCAACTTTTATAGTTTAGGGCTGCTAAATACATTCCAGGTGCATCAAAACAAAAGGCAATCGAAGCCTTAGCGTTCGCTTTCTTAGAAAAAAAAAAAAAAAAAAGCAGCCACAACCTGAATAGAAAAGCCAGCATGCTATGAAGATGGGTGCCAGCATGCTGTGGAGAAGGACCTACACTCTCTGTGGAAGCAGTGGTCACTCCAACACCTCTCACTGAGTTAGCTCTATAGAGGTTTGCCATCAGCAAAGCTCATGTTCCCTTCCGACTGGGGAACACTAGCTCTGACTGAGCAGGGGGTGTGGCTGGCCCTCTACAGAGAGACCACTGCTTCCATACAAAGTCCTTCTCTGCAGTAGGTTGACAGGAAATGTAGTTTTCTATTCAAGTGGAGGCTGCTTTCCAAAGTAAAAGAAAAACCTTTGTTGAGTTTCACCTGAAGTGTAATTAAACAAAAAGTTCAGTTGAGCTTTAAAACGTATGTTTAAAAATGTAGCTCAAATGCCTTCACTTCTAATATATAGCTAGCTGTGTTGATCTAGAAAAATCAAATAGTGCAGATTCCAAAACTGGTAATCATCTCCTTTACAAATCTCTAGTCTACCATATCATCTATTGTCATTTCTAGATAACAAATAATCATATTTAGAATAACAAAATCAAAAGGATCAAAGGAACAATGATAATCTGTACAGAGCCTTGCCTTAGTCCCTTATTGATTAAGCCCAGTGAAAGGTCTACTGGTAATATCAGCCTCAACTTAGTAGAAATATGTATCCAAATAGACTTCCAAATTAGAAATCAATAAAGCATATTCTAAAAACATGATGATGTACAGATAGCAGAAATCTCGCTACAATAGAAACTCATTGGTTGATGATGAGTTGGAGTTCTTTGCGTGTTAGCTTTCAGTAAAAGGTTCACTTCACTTCGCTTCGCTTTTAGTTTGCCTACCCTGTTTCCCCGAAAATAAGACCTAGCGTGATTGTCGGTGATGGCTGCAATATAAGCCCTACCCCCCAAATAAGCCCTACCCTGTTTCCCTGAAAATAAGCCCTACCCTGTTTCCCCCGAAAATAAGCCCTACCCTGAAAATCAGACCTACAAGGACTTTAACTAGGGCTTATTTGGGGGGTAGGGCTTATATTGCAGCCATCACCGACAATCACGCTAGGTCTTATTTTTGGGGAAACAGGGTAATACATAATAATGGTGTGTATGACATCATTAAAATACAGGACACAAAATGAAATCTTACTCCAAAATAGAGAATTACCACCCATCAGATACCGATGCTAAATCTTACTCTAGGGAAACAATTTGTAAAACAAATATAACCATAAGAATAACTCTAGGGAAACAATCCTGAATAACAGGAGGCAAAATTGGACTCGTTGTTACAACTCTAACAGTGAACTTCGAAGGGAGTTTAACAAGACTCGTGGCCACTCACTAAAATTATAAGAAAAGAGGTTTAACCTTAAACTGCATAGAGGGTTCTTTACTTTAAGAGCAGCAAGGATGTGGAATTCCCTTCCACAGGCGGTGGTCTCAGCTGGGAGCATTGATAGCTTCAAGAAACTATTAGATAAGCACCTGAATGACCGCAACATACAGGGATATACAATGTAATACTGACACATAATCACACACATAGGTCGGACTTGATGGACTTGTGTCTTTTTTTCAACCTCACCTACTATGTAACTTCTATTATTTTATAGATAGTAAGGTTGAAGACACTAGTCCATCCAGTTCAACCCGTGTACTAGGTGCATGTGTGTTCAGGTCGATAGTCATTTCCCATATCCCTGTATATTGTGTTCACTAAGATGTACGTCCAAGAGTCTTTTAAAACTATCAATACTTCCTGCTGACACCACCGATTGTGGAAGAGAGTTCCACATTCTTATTGCCCCGATAGTGAAATATCCCCTACACAGCTTGAGGTTTAAATTATTTGCTCCCTTTCTGTCTGTTAGATATGCAATTGATATTGTTTTGTTACATCTGTTTGATAAGTTAAAAAAAAAATCTGATGATCCTGCCAGAAACCTTGTAAACTGTTAAAGTGGAGTTCCACCCACAACTCTTCAGCATCCCTCACTAAACTGTGCACTGTAAACAAATTGGATATTTTTTTATTTTTTTTCTCAGCACCTACTGTATATCTGCTGTATTCATTTTTCGCTTCCTCCTCCCTGGCCGCGGCCCATCGCATTATTTCCTGTTTGCAATGCCTTCTGGGAAGGGGCGGCAACTTCCTCTGAAACTGCCGTTGCTATGGAAACCTGACCTGAAACCTATTACACTGCTTGTGCTGCACTGAGCATGTGCGAGATCTGCAAGGATGAGATCCAGGAAGAAATACAGTCTGGCTTCAGATGCCCAGACTTAAGATGGCCACGGCCTGTTGTAAGTTTATAAAATAACAAACTACTGCTATAAACTAACAAAACAGACCTTAGTTTACAGACTAACTTTACTAGAATACATTACGCTTGTGTATTATAGGGGTATTTTTATTTAAAAAGTATCATTTCGGCCGGGACAGCACTTTAAGTTACTGTGCTCTGTTTCTATTACTACAGACCCAGCACCACCATATTGTTAACACATAGGACAAGAGGTGTGTTACTGGATGAAAGGAAAAATGTCTGAAAATAAACACTGCTACCCCATCCAAGGGGACTGGTAAACTGCATATACTAAAATGTTTGTTCTTGGGCGTAAATACATTTTAGTTTTATAGGTGCTGCCTGCAGTCTTACCCAGCAGTAATAGTAGATTGTGTTTACTGCCGTCCCCAGGCATCATCCCTATGCACAGCTTGTGCTCAGTCTGTAAGCTGGCAGTTGGACCTTCCTTATTTCCTGTGAGGACCACGCACTTTTTGGAACTTATTAACACAGCAGAGTCTGTGCATATGGGCAGTAGATGGGCGAGGCGACTCTGTGCAAGTACAAGATTGCAGGCAGTTAATGATGCTGCTTCACCATTCCCATAGAGGGCAAAGTGACAGTGCCTCTGCCAAAGACATCCACTGACCCCTTGTACTCATCTTACTTGCTCTCCATCTTCTTCTACAGCTGATGAGAATAACTGTGACTTCTGGGTATGAGGTAGCATGTGATGATTCCCTCTGTGGCGATGCCTGCGACTAGAAGCCGGGGCCCTATCCAGTGACAATTCCCCCAGGTTGCCAACACATCTAATTTTCATCTGAGGAGCAGCAAGGAGCTCCAAGGTATCAAAGGTAAGATGAGTAAATGGAGGCCCAGGAGATGTCCTTTGCAGCAGCAGTGTCACTTTGTACTGCACAGTAACTCTTTAAATAGGCATCATTAGTAGTCACAGCATCACCTAGCTACTGCCCATATGCAGAGACCCTGTTGTGCCCACAGGTGCCAAAAAGAGTGCATGGTATTCATAGTAAATATGGTAAGGTCAAGACACATTCTGTTCAGAAGCAAAGGCTATACATTTAACCTAGGTGAGTCTCAGATGCCTACCAAATGCCCAGCGACTATTTAAAAGGACACCACCATTGCATTTAAACCTAACCTCAAAGCTAATCCTGTAAAAGCATGGGGGCCAAATATATGTGGAGGTCTCTTTTAATCTAAAGCAAAGTGGAAAACCAATAATAAAAAAAAAAAAAAAAAAAAAAAACCTTCGCAGACATCACTATATAAAATGCATTGGGACAAAAGTGGGACTGTGTAGAGGCAGCAATATCGTCATTTCTTCAAGAGCAAAAACACAAAAAAAGAGGGCAGTGGAGTCACAAAAAATGTAGCAGGAGGAAGACAAATGCACAGCTATATAGTGCGCTATGACACAACTAGGGGAGAGGACACACTAGGAATGCAATTTAAAATGGATCTTTCACCCACATACATCTGAAGCAGCCATTTTGTGGGCTGAGCCAATGTCCAAACTATCAAATTGGACAAAAGGGATCTGTTATTTCACTATTTCCAAGTAGATTAAAGACCAATAAGGGTAGATTCCCTAGTTCAGTCAAAAAAAAATGGCTGCCCCGAAAGTTTGTGGTACCCTTAAAGGATCAGTCCACTCAAAACAAATATATTAGCTTAGACATGTAATCGGGGTGGGTAGGGTGGTGAATCAGTCACTGGCTCCTTGTACCTCTCAGGGACTCCGGTAGAAAGATTTCTGCACTTGAATTAAATCTGTCCAGCTGCCATGGGTATTACAAGGGGCATTCATTCACTCACTCAGCTTACATGACAAAAACATGTAGCATGGACAGTGATAACGAATAGTGGTGTTGCAGCCAGGCTGGGAAATATGGAGGTATTACTTTACTGCCTGAGTCCCTGAGACACAAAAGATACCAATGGTTTATTTAGCCACTAGCATCTCAATATCTGGTTTGAGTATAATGACCCTGTAAAAAGTGGGATTTTCTTGGCTGGCTTTAGTAATCGTTAAAAAATAAATAAATATAAAAAAAATCCACCAGTTTTTTAATAAGAGTTTTATCTTCATGTTTTTATCCGCCTTATTCACTATAAAAGTTACTTTAACTCCTCCCCAATATAACACTCACCCATCTTGTGTCTCACCTGTTTGGAGAAGGAATCCTCCAGTTCTGTGATTTCAGTGGAAAACTCCCCTGAGGTGTTGATGGAATCACCGTCAATACCGCTGCAGGAGCCCACATACTGAAGACCTCGCTCCCCCTGCCCACGACATGCAGCTACCCCTTCGTCCAATGACACCGGTTTGCCCTGGAAATATGGGACGTTGTGGGTCTTGTCGTACTCCTCAAAGGAGTACTGCATGCGCATGTTGGAAAGGATGATCCGACGAGACATGCGGCTCTCAGAAGCAGAGCTACGAAGGCGTTCAAAGTTCTTATTCATGCGATACTGTCTGAACGCAGTCTGGATGGTGCGAGCCGCTCGCCGACTGAGGAAATAGCCCCCATACTTCCTCTCCAGCATCTCCACCTACATCAGGAGACAGGTAGAGTGTGTGTGTAAGACAAGGGTCCAGGAGACACCAAAGAGGACAGAAGGACAGTCTGGAAACATGAGGTTAGAGGGAGCAGTAGGGACAGGATAGAAGCATGGACAGAAATAGCAAGAGAAGTCTTCAAACCTGTCCCTGGGACTAACAGTGCACAAACTCAGTTACGAGTTTTATAACTATATTATTACAGATTAGCACTTGGCTGACTCAGTACAAGTAGAAACCATGACTACTTAGTCATAGTGACAGGTTTGAAAACCATGTCTCTAGAAGGATAGGGGGAAGAGACAAAAGTTACAGACAAGGACTAAGCCTTGATGTAAGACAGGAGGAGAGTAGATGACATAAGGAAGAATTGGATGTGAATAGGTACCTTTTTGTCCTGGAGGTCTGTTGACAATTCATAGCTGTCAGACAAGGCTTTGGGTCTCTTGTTTTCTTCTTCTTCCTGCTTACGCAAGGCAACACTGGCTGGCTGCAGTCTGGCCCTTTGACTCCACTGGAGGCCAGGGTGGGGTGGGTGACGGGTGGGTGAAGGCAGGTCGTAATGGTCGATTTTCACCTCTCCGCGGTAAGGAGGCTGCTGGCCTGGACTGTCAACAATGGTTCCAGATTCACTTCCAAGAGAGTCGCCACCTTCAACACTAAAGAGACAAATAAGGGTGATAAGAAGGTGCAAAAAAAATGACCACAAGAGCGTTAAAACCGAGAAAAGAGACACAGTTAGCCTCAGAGAGCCCAAGCTCAGCTGGAGACGGACAGCACAACATAAGATTAAGGGGTGCAGTACTGCACATTCATCCATAGAGAACTGGGTCCGAGACAGAGGCAGCGCCATTAAAAAACAAAACAAAAAGCTGGAATACAGGCTGAAGGAGAAGCAGTTATTCCCAATGCAGAGAGCAAGTCAAAACAGAGGAAACTAAAAATACAGTCAGCCATGGAGAAAAGAAGCCAAAACAGAGCAGTACAACATACGGTCATCCAAACAGGATATAGGCTGAAACAGATACAACATAACATACTGTCAGCTAAAGAGGATAGAGGCCAAGACAAAAATACAGTATACAGTGCTTGAGGACACCTAATCATCACACCACGTTGGAACCACTACAAATTTTTCCGTTCAGGTGTTTACAGATAATGCTACATCATATAAAAAGATTTTAGATAATCATACACTTCCATCCTTGTGGAAGGCCCTATTATGTCCCCTTGTGCACAAATCAAGCTCCAAAAAGACACAGTTTGAGGAGTTTGTTGTGGAGGAACACGAGTGGCCTGCACATAGCCTCAACCCCACTCAACACCTTCGGGATGAACTAGCACACGGATTAAGATCTTTTTGTCCAACATCAGTATTCGATTCTAGACATACTCTCTTAAATGGACACAAATCTCCACAAAACACCCCAGAATCTTATAGAAATTATTTCAAGAAGGGTGGAGGTGCAGTGAGAGGACAAGTCCTTAAGAATGCCCATAGTTTTGGATGTTCAACAAGCTACCCTGTTTCCCCGAAAATAAGACCTAGCGTGATTGTCGGTGATGGCTTCAATATAAGCCCTACCCCCCAAATAAGCCCTAGTTAAAGTCCTCGTAGGTCTTATTTTCAGGGTAGGGCTTATTTTTGGGGGAACAGGGTAGGGCTTATTTGGGGGGTAGGGCTTATATTTCAGCCATCACTGACAATCACGCTAGGTCTTATTTTCGGGGAAACAGGGTAATACGGTGTGATGGTCAGATGTCCACAAAATTTAGGCAACATAGTGCAATACAAATATAGTGCCAGCCAGAGAGGCTACAGACAGAAGCAATATAGCACACAGGCAACTAGACAGAACAGATACAGCATAATATATGGACATCTAGCCACAACAGAAGGCAAGAGAAGAACAGCACAACACCGACCTTCAGTGCCTGGCTCCAGGTATAAGAATGCACACTCGGCATCCCATACATACAAATTACGTTACTAGCTTAAAAAAAATAAATCTTTTAGCTATTTGATTAGCCTACACTTTCAGCTGCCCAACACCATCTATGTTCAGTTTAAAGCAAGCACGTCAAACAAGGTTCAAGGACTTGACTCATGCCATACATTTTAGGATCATGTCACACTAATGATTCTGCCTCTGGTGACATCAGAAATTGCTAAAACTCCACTCACCTTCTCCCATGGCATTGCCTCCTTGGTGCCAAAACCAATCAAGTGTCAGTCTGTTACGGCTCAGTTGCTAGCGAATGCAATTCTGCAATGGTTTAGCCATTGAGGGAGATGCTTCTGCTAGGAAAGTGGCAGCTGTATTGTGGTGATCATGCTGCTGGCTAGCAGAAACCCCAGTGTGATGTGGTCCTTAAAGTAATTATGATCATCTTTATTTTATGATTATCTTATGAACACAGGATAGTACACAGTACAGTACGCAGTATCTCTGCTGTTCTTGGAAGGTCAGAACACAATTCCTAGGATCCAAACTACAGGAAAGTCTGGTACCACCAATCAACAGATCCTTCAGATCTACTGCAAACAAAAACCTGATTCCACAGATCTACAACAAGCCCCACAGAAATCCCTGCTCTTACAGAAGCCCTATTCGCAAAATATCATGATACACATTCTCCTGATCTACTTTGTCTAGAGCAGCCTTTTTTAACCTTTTTAACTAATGCCTCGTTTCCACCGAGTGGATCGGTTCGGGTCGGATCGGTTTGGAAGGCCTAGAATGGTCCGGCCTATTCAGGCGAGCGTTTCCACTGCAAGTCGGACCGACAGGGGCCATACGTGGGTTTAGAAAAAATTCCGTCATGGCGTCACACATCCACCAATCAGTGTAATGCATCGTAGCTCCGCCCTAACCGAACCGTTCCATTTTCTATGGCCCCACATCTGAAGCAGGACCCTGAATGGAACGGTTCGTTTCGGTTGTATGGGCCACTTTCATAATGGAAACACCCAATATAGCGTACCGTACAGAACCGAACCTATCCGCTCAGTGGAAACGAGGCATTAGAGGAACCCCTGAAACAACTTCCCAGTCAAGGGAAACCCTTACTAAAAACAAATTATTGGAAACCAGCGGGAAAAATGCAAAAATTGGTGGTTATTGGGAAAAATGTACCCCTTACATTCATGGTCAGAATTCCAGCTGAAAGATGGTTCAGTGTCTTGCGGCTGGAGGTGGTGGCTCCAGAACTGTGCAGACATCAACAAATAGAAATGAAATCTCAAGGTACCCCGAGTAAACCTCTAAGGATCCCTTTGAAGGACCCCCTGAAAGGAGTGGCCTACAGTTCAGAAGCAGTTAATCCCACATATCTATGGACGCACCCCATCCCACCTGTCTACAGCAGGTTTGTTTCTAATGTACGGATATAGAACACACAATTCAACAGAATTAAAGCAGATTCTCCTGATCCTAAAGATTTATAGTACAAGCATACAGTACAATCTCAAATGATTTACAGAACAGTCATCCCCGATCTCGTTGATTCATAGCAACTATATACAATACAAAGATACCCCTGATTCTAAACAGGGGCATAACTACCACCATAGCGACCCATGCGGGCGCTATGGGGCCCGCAGCCGAGTGGGGCCCAGTGAGGATAAGAGCACCGCCGGCTCTTGTCTTGTCTCCCAGCCAGGGGAAGAGAGAGGAAAGGAAGAGGCGAGCTGTCCGTATCAGCAGAGAGCTGAATTGCCCGGAGTAAGAGCTTTCATTAGAACTTCCAGTGTTCCCGGGGCTCACGTCACATAGCTCCACCTTTTGGCCCGGTGCCTTTGATAGACAGAACACCGATCCAATGCGGGACATGTGACGTCATCAAAGGCGTCGGGCCAAGAGGTGGGGCTATGTGACAATGAGCCCCGGGAAGACAGGAAATTCAAATGAAAGCTATTACAGCGGGCAATCCCGCTCTCTGCTGATCCGGGTGGCTTGCCTCCTTCTCTGCATAAGTGGGACTGTATGGGGCACAGGCAGACCAGGCTGTATTGGGCACAGGTCACGCTGTATGGGGCACAGGTCACGCTGCATTGACACTAGGACAGCTGTGGGGGGGGGGGGGCTGATTGCAGGGGGGCCCCATACAACATTTTGCTATGGGGCCCTGCTATTTCTAGTTATGCCCCTGATTCTAAAGATCCACAGAACAGACAAATAGAGCACAGATACCTCTGATACTAAAAATCTTCCTACAGATTTACAGAACAGGTATCATTGATTACCCTATATTATGTCTACAGTGAAGATATAGAGCACAGATACCCCTGATCCCACAGATCTACAGGACAGGATATCTCTGACCCTGTTTCTGCTCCACTATGGTATAGATACTTTTATATATATATATATTTTTTTTACGGGTATATGGTACAGATATTTTGCTTTATGTTTGTCTATAGCCTTTCCAGATATCTCAGACTCCACATGCCCGCAATAGACACACCTTGCAACCACAACATACGTGCAAAGCAGCTCCCAACAGTACACATCTACAACACAGACAACCCCAAACCCAGTACAAAGTGCAGTATGAGAGGCAGCCCCACGAGCCCAATCACCTACAGCCACAGATCCCTGGGCTCAGGGAAAATACAGAGGCACCCCATATATTCCTCTATCCCACAGATGACATTATGCATCTTTTAACCAACATATTTTCAGGGAAAAAAAATCCTGACCCCTATGAAACACACATCACAACACTTACCAGCTAGTCTGCAAACAAACCAAATTGACTGTCTAACAATTCACATTAAAAACAGAGGGTTTTCGTTGCACATATTTGCAAATACAGTGGTACCTTGGATTACGAGTATAATTGGTTCCAGAAGAATGCTTGTAATCCAAGCGAGATTCCCCAATCAATGGAATCAATGGAAACTCAGATAATTTGTTCCACAGTGACTTCTATTGTATGCAGTACCACATGTGGCAAGGGGGGGGGGCGCTGGAGACACTCAGAGCCGCTCGGATGCACTCAGAGAGGCTCGGAGATACTCGGGAACAGAGTGTGTCTGAGTGGCTCTGAGTGCACTCGAGCGGATCCGCACCTCTGGCCAAATGCGGTACTGCACACCCCAGAGGCTTATATTCTGCTTGTTTTGCGAGACAACGCTCGCAAACCGAGTCAGGATTTAAAAAAAAAAATAATAGCTCATATTATGGAACGCTCGTTAACCGCGTTACTCGCAATCCAAGGTATTACTGTACATATGTAAGCCGCAGTGCCCACGTCAAGGCTCCTCTGTATACTGCACTCCTAACTGTATGTTTTTGAGAGTCTCCAAGTTGGAGCATATATAGGAGCGGATAAATTAAAGGGGTTGTAAAGACAGAAGGTTTTTTTTTTATCTTAATACATTCTATGCATTAAGATAAAAAACCTTTTGTGTGCAGCAGCCTCCCCAGTAACCCCTAATTACTTACCTGAGGCACCTTCTCTCTCCAGCGATGTCCACGAGTGTCTTGGCCGCCCGGGACTCTCCTCCTGATTGGTGGAGACACAGCATTGGCACAATTGGCTCCTGCGGCTGTCAATCAAAGTCAGTTAGCCAATCGGGGAGAGAGGGGGTGGGGCCGGGGATCCATGTCTGAATGGATACGTGGAGCTCTGACTCGGGTGCCCCCATAGAGAGCTGCTGGCTGAGGGGGCACTAGATAGGAGGGAGGGGACAGGAGCAGCAAAGAGGGACCTGAGAAGAGGAGGATTGGGGCTGCCCTGTGCAAAACCAATTGCACAGAAGAGGTACATATAACATGTTCGTTATTAAAAAATAAATTAAAAAAAATAGACTTTACAAAGACTTTAGGGGAAATTTGCCTAGAGGGAGCCCACTCCCCTTTAAAGGCACAGGGAGTTAGGACTGCAGTATTACAGAGGACAACTCGTGGGCACTGAGAACGTGGGCACTGCGGCTTACATATGTATTTACAAATGTGTACAACAAAACCCTCTGCTTTTAACAAGTATTGTTAGACCGGGTCAGTTTGGTTTGTTTGCAGGCTGGCTGGTATGCGTGCTGGGAAATTTTGTTTGTGATGACCCCTATAAAAGGCAGTCCCCAAACCCCATCACATCTATTTGAGGTGCCACCTAAACAATCTATTGAATTTATATTCAATCAGGTATGTCTCCATGTACACATAGGCTGTTAGCAGTTTTTGGCAGGGGGTTTTCTGGCTGGAAAAAAAAACCCAGAACTAGTTTTTCGAGAAGAGTTTTTCAGCTGTAAACACGCTCTAACTCTGAAAAATTTTAAAAACACTGAAAAACACGACTATTCAGCCTTTATCAGCATTTCTGAGCCATAAGCTTTTGTGGGAGTATAATTTTGTTAAAAAAAAAAAAAAAAGCTAAAAAAACGCTGCAGCTAAAAAAAAAATGCTACTGAAAAAAACGCAGAGAAACTCATTTTACAGCTTTCTACAGCTAATGTTACCGGCTTTGTTATAACGTCAAGTGTATAGGAGGCCTAAAGCTTATCCAATTTAGGCAGCAGTGGTGTAGTGCAGTGTTTCTCAACGCCAGTCCTCAAGGCGCCCCAACAGGTCATGTTTTCAGGCCTCCCATTATTTTGCACAGGTGATTCGATCAGTTTCACTGCCTTAGTAATTACCACAGCTGTTCATCTGAGGGAAATCCTGAAAACATGACCTGTTGGGGCACCTTGAGGACTGGAGTTGAGAAACACTGGTGTAGTGGTTAGCCTAGCAGCAAAACGATCGCTGGTTTGAATCCCAACCACGGCACTACCTGCCTAGAGTTTACATGTTCCCTCTGTGTGGGTTTCCTCCAGGTACTCCGATTTCCTCCCACTCTCCAAAGACATGCTGGTAGGTTAATTGGCTCCGGTCTAAAATTGTCCCTCGTGTGTGTGTGTGTGTAAATGGGAGTTAGGGACCTTAGATTGTAAGCTCCAAGAGGGCAGGAACTAATGTGAATGTACAAAGTATATGTAAAGTGCTCCGTAAATTGACAGCGCTATACAAGTACCGGAAATGAATAAATATCCAAATGCTCAATTGAAAGGAATATATAGGGAAGCTAATTGTGCGATCAGATTGCAAAGTGTATGACTATCTAAAGCGCTTGCTGACCAGCCACCGTCAGGTTGGCACGGCTGCGTAAATCGTCGTAGCTGTACGTTAGCTGCTTTAAGAGCAATAGCAGGCCGACGGACATCGCAGCTGCTTTAAGAGCAATAGCAGGCCGACGGACATCGCAGCTGCTTTAAGAGCAGCTTGCTCTTAAAGCACTCGCGATCGCTCCACAGAGCCAAAACGGGGATCTGTCAATGTAAACAAACAGATTCCCATTCTGACAGGGGAGTAGAGAGCGATTGTCTGTTCCTAGTGATCAGGAACAGCCTCTCTCTGTACTCCTAGTGAGTCCCCTCCCCCACAGTTAGAAACACCTCCCTAGGGAACACTTGATCACCTCCCAGTGTTAACCCCTTCCCTGCCAGTGCCATTTATACAGTGGCTATTTTTAGCTGCGATCGTTGTATAAATGTCACTGGTCCCAAAAAAGTGTCAAGTGTCCGATCTGTCCGCCGCAATCCCGCTAAAAATCACTGCCATTACTAGTAGAAAAAAATTAAATAAAAAATGCCATAAATATATCCCCTATTTTGTAGACGCTATAACTTTTGCACAAACCAATATACGCTTATTGCGCTTTTTTTTTTTATGCCAAAAATATGTAGAAGAATACATATCGGATGAACAAAACTTTGTTTTTATTTATTTTTTGGGATATTTATTATAGCAAAAAAGTAAAAAAATTGTTTTGTTTTTTTCAAAATTGTCTGCATTTCGCAAAAAAATGAAAACCTCAGAGGTGATCAAATACCAACAAAAGAAAGCTCTATTTATGAAAAAAAATTTTTGTTTGTGTACAACGTTGCATGACCGCGCAATTGTCAGTTAACCGCTTGCCGATCGGCTCACGCCGATATACGTCGGCAGAAGGGCACAAACAGGCATATTAGCGTACCTGTACGTTGCCCTTTAGGACGCGGCTTGTGGGTGCGCGCGCCCGCTGCGAACTCCGTGAGTGTGATCGCGGGTCCCGCGGACTCGATGTCCGTGTGGATACCCGCGACCATCTCATAGAGAGGAAGAACGGGGAAATGCTGATGTAAACAAGCATTTCCCCGTTCTGCCTAGTGACACTGATCACCGCTCCCTGTGGTCAGTGACGTGTCACACATAGCCCATCCCCCCCCCCCCCCCCCCCCCCCACAGTTAGAACACATCCTTAGCACACACTTAACCCCTACAGCGCCCCCTCCTGGTTAACCCCTTCACTGCCAGTCACATTTACACAGTAATCAATGCATTTTTAATCGCACTGATCGCTGTATAAATGTGAATGGTCCCAAAATAGCGCCAAAAGTGTCCAATCCGTCTGCCATAATGTCGCAGTCACGATAAAAATCGCTGATCGCCGCCATTACTAGTAAAAAAAAAAGTTATTAATAAAAATGCCATAAATCCGTCCCCTATTTTGTAGACGCTATAACTTTTGCGCAAACCAATCAATAAACGCTTATTGCGATATTTTTTTTACCAAAAATATGTAGAGGAATACGTATCGGCCTAAACTGAGGAAAAAAAATGTTTTTTTATATATTTTTGGGGGATATTTATTATAGCAAAAAGTAAAAAATGTGTTTTTTTCAAAATTGGCGCTTTTTTTTCGTTTATAGCGCAAAAAAAAAAACGCAGAGGTGATCAAATACCACCAAAAGAAAACTCTATTTTTGGGGGAAAAAAAGGACGTCAATTTTGTTTGGGAGCAACGCCGCACGACCGGGCAATTGTCAGTGAAAGCGACGCAGCGCCAAATCGCAAAAAGTGCTCTGGTCTTTTTTTTGCCAGCCAAATGGTCCGGGGCTGAAGTGGTTAAAGCGACGCAGTGCCGTATCGCAAAAAATGACCTGGGTCGTTAAGGGGGTAAATCCTTCCAGGGCTGAAGTGGTTAAAGAGACTGCACCATCAGATTGCACCCTGCGTGACCTTCAAAACCTGCATCCGTCACACCCAGAGGCTTCATGGTACTGATACTTCCCACCTATACATCATTACAATGGAGACTAGTCATGGTTAATGAAGTGAAAATATAGATATCATGAATTATAACAAGTGTATAGAAGTCAAGGCTCTAAGGATACGGCATTCCCGAGGTTTCCATAGAAGACAGAGGCAGTAATGAAGTAGGGAGCGTGTTCTAACAAGTGCTATACATCAGAGACCTAACTGGAAGTGCATGTATGTAGTGCCGCACTCACATGTACAGTGCAGCCCGGGCAGGGAGACGGATCTGCTTGTCCCCTCTTTTCTTCTTCATCTTCAGGCGTCATCCATGGACAAGGGTGAAGGACAGGTGAGGACACATGGAGCAGGCTGTGCAGGGGGTGAGTCTGTAGTCATTGTTTGTGACGGAAATCCCAAATCCCATCACTATGGAGCTTTGGGCAACACCTAGCTGCGCTCCTCCTACCTTCACCATAGTACAGCCCCCCTCCGACTCCTATAATTAAGACTCATTCTCGTCAGGCTATGCCACAAAAACACCAAGCCACAAAGCATTCCCTTCCTTGTAACAATGACTGTGATCAGAGAAGATTGTGTAGAACATTCCTGCAATGTTTGCTGGATGATGCATCATTTACATGAAAAGAAAAAAGACAGCAGGCTCCTCCGTAGGGATGCAACGAAACTTTCCAACAGCAAATGGGCTAGTCCATCATAAAGTGCTTTTATTTGATAAAATCTATTGTATGCCACATATAATATACACATACTACATATAATATACACATAGTACATATAATATACACATACTACATATAATATACACATACTACATATATATACAGGAAAAACACCACATACATTTATATTCAAGGAACCAATAAAAAAAAAAATCTGTGCTTACATCAAAGTACATGGCCATAAAACAGCAAAGTGGATTCAAACCATTGAGCCCTGTAATCAGCATATGACAGTGGCTGCATGCTGGGTGGTCACAATGGCAGAATGCTTTCTACACCCATCGGCATTAGAACCAGAGGAGCTTACAATCGCATCTCCCTATTACACACACCGAGCCAGTTTGGTGAGATGTCTAATTAATCTAACAATACGATCTCTCATTGTTTAAAGGGAACTGGAGAAACCAAAGATAATGTGTAAATACGAGGAGGATAATAAAGATCACAGAAATCCCGGAGTCGCGCGACAGGCGTGTGTCGTCCGCTGAGCCACCATTTTACCCAACCACCTATTTAGGAAAAAAAAGAATCTACTGTCTGAGTTCTAAAACTAGCTAAAACTGTGATGACATGTACACCGTCCTTAAAGCGGAACTTTACCCATGACAACTTGATAAAAAATAATGTTCTGTAGCAAGGAACATACACTATATTGTCAAAAATACTGGGACACCTGCCTTTACACGCACATGAACTTTAATGGCATCCCAGTCTTAGTCCGTACAGTTCAATATTGAGTTGGCCCACCCTTTGCAGCTATAACAGCTTCAACTCTTCTGGGAAGGCTGTCCACAAGGTTTAGGAGTGTGTCTATGGGAATGTTTGACCATTCTTCCAGAAACGCATTTGTGACTGATGTTGGACGAGAAGGCCTGGCTGGCAGTCTCTGCTCTAATTCATTCCAAAGGGGTTCTATCAGGTTGAGGTCAGGACTCTGTGCAGGCCAGTCAAGTTTCTCCTCCCCAAACTCGCTCATCCATGTCTTTATGGAACTTTCTTTGTGCATTGGTGTGCAGTCATGTTGGAACAAGAAGGGACCATCGCCGAACTGTTCCCACAAATTTGGAAGCATGAAATTGTCTAAAATGTCTTGGTATGCTGACGCCTTAAGAGTTCCCTTCACTGGAACTAAGGGGCCAAGCCCAACCCCTGAAAAACAACCCCACACCATAATCCCCCCTCCACCAAATGGTTTGGACCAGTGCACAAAGCAAGGTCCATAAAGACATGGATGAGGGAGTTTGGGGTGGAGGAACTTGACTGGCCTGCAGAACTAAACCCATTGATTTACCAGTTTCAAAAAACCGTTACATTCCTGGAATGCCGGGATTGCTCACTGTCACAATTGCTTGTGTCCTCAACCAAACTGTCAAACCATCAACTGGCTGGTGTCATAACTGATCAAATGTGCAGCACCATGGCAGTTGCAGATCAAACAGAAGCAGCTTCCTTGGCTGTAAAGGATAGGAGGGCCTAATTCTGCTTTAAGGGTCGGTTCACACCATGCTCGCACATGAACAGCATGTCCCTGCGTGATTCAGACCACATCCAAAACACACTCCATTTGTGATCTGCAGTGGGTATCAATAGAAAGGCAACGACACCAAACGCAGGGCGCAAATTCAGTGCGTTTGCCTGCACCGGATCGCATGGTACTTTTGTATCATGATCCAGTTACAGTGCGTTTTAAGGCGGTAGTAAAAACTCATTACACACATTATTAATTTTTATAAAGCTTACCTGTAGGTAAGATGAATATCTCCTAAACATGCACGATTTAGGAGATATTTTAGTGAGCAGAAGCTGGACACATCACTAGTGCATGAGCTCTGAAAGAACGACATACCTGTGCCATTCCTTCAGAGCTGTGTGCCGTGGCCGAGACTCCCACACATGCGCGGGAGTGATGTCGTGTGTGTGGGGTTGGCCACTCAAGTGGCTGCAGCCCGCGAACCCAGAAGGAAGACCGCTGGAGGGCTTTGTTTCAAGGTAAGCCTTTAATAATGTGCTAGTACGTGGTGCATACTAGCACATTATGATATTGGCCTACAGGAGGAAACATTTTCCTTAATGTTCAAAAGCTTACTACTGCTTTAACCACTTGCTGACCGCTCTATAGCAGTTTTACTGCTACGGGGCGGCCGGGCTGTGCAGGATCACGAGCGTGCGCTGCCGGTGGCTCACTCCCGCAGTGATTCTACACAGTGGGAGCTGATCAGCGGGTCCCGCAGACCAAATGTCTGCCGACACCTGTTGATCGTTCTGTACACAGTCAGAACAGCGATCTGCCTATGTAAACAAGGCAGATCGGACTTCTCTAATACTATAGCTGCTGACTTTTAAAAGTGAAATACTTAGCAGTGGCTGGAGTCCGATGCGGTCTTCCTGCAGCTGGTTCTTCTCACTGCTGCATGTCCTCAGTGCCACTACCTTGGATTTGGAAGCTGTGACTTCCTGAGGAATCACAACGGGCTCCTCACTGCGCAGATCGAGATCGCACAGTCCTGTAGCCTTCTAAGAGGCGTTATGTGTCCCAAGTAGGTTGCGGGCAGGGGGGGGGGGCACAAGTAGATGGCAAATTCGCCTAGGCAAGAATTGAGGAAGTGGGAGAGGGGCCTTGTCAAAAAGGTACCTGCTTTCCATATAAAAAAAAAAAAACAAAAGAAAAACATACATCAAAAATGTAAGAGGTGGGGAGGAGGAATGGTGGAACTTTCACTTACTATAAGACTCATTTCTGTTTTTTGCCTTTAAAATTTCAGTAAATACGTGTGATCTTGGAAAACAAAAACGATTTATTAGCGAGATAAAAAAAAAATTGACTTTCTAACCAGATTTTTTTATTGTCTGTCCTGGTGACAACAGAACCCCTCATTCTTGAATGTAGGAAGGGAAAAGCTCCATTCCCTTCTCCATACTAACAGCCGGCTACACTGCCAGCGATTGTATCCAGCAACTGTGGCACCATTGGCTGCCTGAATACAATGGTGCTGCTGCAGAGCGACCACGTCCGATAGGATAGATGCTGCTTGGTTTAAACATTTTCCCCCCGGCTCAGACTTATGACTTGGGTCATGCCGGGTGATGCTTTCCGGGTCACCCACCATTCCAATTTTAAGCAGTCTGAGCATTCAGGCCTCGAGCTTCAGGCTCGGTTCACACAGGGACAACACGATTTCAGCGCGACTTTGTACGGCGACTTCAATGCGGCTTCAACGCGACTTCAGCGCGACTTTAAGCAAATTACAACGCAACTTCAAGTCGCCTCCAGGACAGGCGACTTTGGCTGTGGCCAATCACAGGATAATCAGCTCTCTGGGAGGGAGGGGTTTGCCTGGGCAAACTAAATTTTTTCCCTGCAAAGTCGCTTGACTGTAGAGAGAGATCCGACTTGGAGGCGACTTCCATTGATTTCTATGGTACAGGTCGCCTACCAAGTCGGATCCAAGTAGTACAGGGAGTACGCTCTGAAGTCTGAGCGACTTCAGTAGTGTCTATTCAGACGCTCCCATTCACTGTAATGTGAATCTCTTTCTGGGGCGACTTGGGGCGACTTAAGGGCTTACAAGTCAGATCCCAAGTCGTCCCAGTGTGAACCGAGCCTCAGGCTAAAGCTGGCCATATGCTGAACAAAATATGGCCAGTTCAGCAGGGACCAGATGAATTTCAATCAGTGTGTGGAAGTTCCTGTTCAACAGAAGTCCAGTGTTTAACGTTGGAAAATTTGTCTCGATCAGCGGCTACAGCCAAGCTTAGGCTGGCCATAGATGGATGGAAAATGAGCTGGATCAAGAAGGCCTGTTTGAATTATGATCCATCTATAGTCGTTCATGCTCATGAGAAGTCGATCTAATGATTGGCTTCTCTGGAATGGGAATTCGAAAAGTGCAATCAGTTGCAGAGCTGATCAGTGTATTCTGACAATGGAGGTTTCCCTGTGGTTAGAATACAATGGCACAGCAGAGAGGATTCCTCCATCCACCTTGCTAGTGTGGATGGGAGAATCTATTTTTTTTTTATTAGCCCGCTGGCTGCCAAAAAAAAAAAAGGAAAAGAAAAAAAAAAGATGAATATATGGGGCAGCCTAGCAGTGTATGGGCAGCTTTAGACTGAGGCCACCATATGGCTGCCTGGTGTTCCCTGTCAGAAAGGTATGTAGAGTTTCACAGAGTGCCAGAGCTGGTAATACAACTACAGCCAGACTGGGTGGGCCTGGCTCCTTATCTGCTGCCTGCGACATTCCTCAATAATCTGCACAAGAAGTGTACAAACCTGTTCTCTTCTCATAAAGCACACAGGTGAACAAAAGTCAGCCACAGCCAATGACATGATCACGTGAATGCCACAAATAGCTGGGACACTTCAGTCAAATACGCAGTGATGGCACCTGGGATCCAAGAATAGAAACACTACAGAAAACCAAAAGGTCCACGCCTTGCCTTAACACCAAGCGACATCTTCATTCTCCAAAAGTAATCCATAATCCACACACATCCACCACCTAAAGGCCCTGCAATCTGTTTTTCATGAACTCATTTCTTACTGCGTTTTTCTGCCATCTTGTAAGGTCCGTGAACTCCTGAACATCTCCTTTCCCGCTCACTTCTGTTTGAAGCAAGCGGGGCACGTTAGTTGCGGTCAAGTACACTGCTTTATGTACGCTACAAATCTCACAGTCCACTCCAGGAGCAAGTGAGGGTTGCTACATTCCCATATACATAGTTGGTCAGGCTGAAAAAAAGACACAAGTCCATCTAGTTCAACGAAAAAAAAAAAAAAAATCATACCATCCCATATACACAATCCTTCACCCACAGTTAATCCAGAGGAAGGCGGAAAAAGCCCAGCAAAGCATGATTCAATTTGCTACAGCAGGGGGGGAAATACCTTTCTGATCCCCAGCTGTCAATAAAAGCAAACCTGTATTTTTACACATGTATGGCAAAGCAACAGGTTCACTTAAAGTGGTGTTCCGGCCGAAATTATGCTTTTTAAATAAAAATACCCCTATAATACACAAGCTTAATGTATTCTAGTAAAGTTAGTCTGTAAACTAAGGTCTGTTTTGTTAGTTTATAGCAGTAGTTTGTTATTTTATAAACTTACAGCAGGCCGTGGCCATCTTAAGTGTGGGCATCTGAAGCCAGACTGTATTTCTTCCTGGATCTCATCCTTGCAGATCTCGCACATGCTCAGTGCAGCACAAGCAGTGTAATAGGTTTCAGGTCAGGTTTCTATAGCAACGGCAGTGTCAGAGGAAGTTGCCGCCCCTTCCCAGAAGGCATTGCAAACAGCAAGTGATGCGATGGGCCGCGGCCAGGGAGGAGGAAGTGAAAAATGAATACAGCAGATATACAGTAGGTGCTGAGAAAAAGAATAAAAAAATATCCAATTCGTTTACAGTGCACAGTTTAGTGAGGGATGCTGAAGAGTTGTAAAAGTGGGTGGAACTCCACTTTAAGTGGTGGCTCCACCAGCAGCACCTCATTGGACAATACTTGGTACTTCCATGTATGGCGGAGCATACAACATATTCCTTCCCAGCCAAAACAATTCTCTCTAACCTCACAAGTTATCATTTTCACCAGAGATGTTCCAACAAACTGATAAAATCTCTAAGCGGCATGTCTGATTCTTCCCTCTACCATCTTTAGATAACAGCAGATTCCGGTATGATTGAGGATGGGCAGATGCCTTCTCACTCATCAGTCTCATAGGGAGGGGGCACAGCTGAACCCAAAGGGGTGGAGAAATCTGTGGACTGTCCAGGGGTGGACTGACAACTCATGGGGCCCCTGGGCAATAGGAGAATATGGGGCCCCCAGGCAATCAGAGATTATGGGGCCACATAGTATACACACACACACAGTATACAATCACACAGTATACACATACATGTACACACAGTATACACAGTGTCCCTGGTCCATACTGTCTATTGGCTGTCCCTGGTCCATACTGTCCCTGGTTTTACTGAGGCTGGCAACCCTGATGGGGCCCCCTAGTGGCCCAGGGCCCTCGGGCAGAGCCCGAGTGGCTCAATGGTCAGTCCGCCCCTGGGACTGTCTGACTGTTGCGACATGCCTCTAACTAAAGCTGCCCGTACAATTTACAATCTGATTGTACAATGTCCTTTAGATGCACCAAATCCAGATGAGGACAAATCTAAACAATACTTTCAACATGTATCCAACCAGTCAGGTCCTTGCACTATAGGGTTGAGGGTAGATCTAAAATGAGACTGTACAATCAGATGGTACAGCTTATGATCATCTTAAAGTTGGGTACACACTACTAGTTTTTTATTGTTCAGTTGGTTAAATGAGATGCAGATGATTCCTGTATCCACACAGGCAAGGTGGATCCAGGATTCCCCCATCCCTCGTATTCTATTGCATTCTGACAGTAGGGCCTCCTCCACTGTCATAATACACTGATTAGCACTGTAGCCATTGGCTGCAGACCACTGATCAAAGAAGGTTTTCCAGCAAAAACGACCGGCTTCTGTCGAACATGGAGAACCGCACACAGATCAAAATTTGACTGGTTTCTGCTGAACGGGCCGAGTTTCGATCCGTGTGTACCCAGGTTAAGACAGCCAAGGAAGTCCTCAAGAGATACAAGTAGCTGAAGGCATTGTTTCTGCACGGGGGGCTACCCTAAAAATACTTAGTTATGTATTTTATATCATTAAAATGAACCAGTACTTTGGGCAAACCCTCGAGTCCTTTTCAATTCAAATTTTTCCCCCCGCCTACATGTGGCAGGACTTGAGGATAGGCTATTATGGGAGAGACCAACATACTCCCAAATACCGAGAAATCCAAGAAATTTTACTTGACACTGGTGGAAAACACGTTCACTTTAACAAGCTGGCGTGTTCTCCGAGAAGCCAGAAGTACTCTTCGGAGGGGGTGTGCACTGGCTTGAGATGTATGGTTTACACCACATGAGTTCTTCTACAATAGACTCTGCTAGTCATAGATGTGACTAAGAACTCTGCAATTCCAAATACGTAGCTTTATGTAACATCTGTGGTTTAATAAAGTGACATTGTAATTGACCAAGTGATATGATCCTGGCAATAAATCAGCTGGGCTGGGTTATATAAACTGGAGGTTAAGGAAAGTGGAAGTCCTGCCAATATTTTAGCAAAGCTGCAGCTAATTACAGCGTCCTGCGGGATAGAAATGTGAACATAGCCACCGCAATTTTTATTCTGTAATGATGTCCCCAGTGCCGTCTGTCAGAGAGACTCACAACCACAGAGATGGTACAGGGTCCTTTAGTGAGGAGAAGGATCAGTTATGAACGCTTCCAGTTCTCAGAAAGGACATTCAGAAAAGGAGAAACATAAGAACACACAGCGCACTAGATTCCAATCTTCTAAGGGTCACTGAAATGGCCCCCGGTTCAGCAGCACTCCACAAAATGGGGACCCCTTCAGGAAAAAGGGAAAGGACCCGGAGTGGAGAATCCACACACCTACAACCCAATGAGAGCCTCAAATCTCCAAGATAATGATAAAATTGATTTGTAGCAGAATAAAGCCCAGGCGTTCCATAAGGCCAAACACAATCCCCCTTCATCAGGTCTTAGTGAATAGCAGGAGTGCTCAGGATGGTGTATTCTCAGCTTTGCAGCAGGTTTCCCCAGGCTTGACATAGAATTTGAAATATCCAGGGCTCAGGAGCTTTCAGGCTAGGTTCACACATGTCTGGTTGTGGTTTGCAGTCCAGGGTCCGGTGCGATTTTGTTCACTGGTTCAGGTGCGGCTTTTTACTTGAATTCACACCTAAACTGGACCCTTTTCAAAAACAGACAGTGGCCATAACGGACATGTGTGAACTGGTTCCAATGGAGCCGGTCTGGTTCACATGTTATGCGAATTGGAAGCGGTTCAAAATGCATCTGATACGCATATATGTGAACCGAGCCTAAAGAAAAAGTTTGGGGTATTTAAATATAAACATCTATACTCACACCTATGCTGAAGCATTGGTATGCTGTTACAGCTGTCCCACACTGGCTCTAAGACCGGGAACTGTGCGATCACATGACTGCTGATTACTCAGCTCTCAGTCTCCTCAGAGCAGAGGGCAGTCACTGCTCTCCGCTCTGCCCCGCCAGTGCTCACTGGATTGCTAGGCTGGAGATGGGAAGGGCACAGCTGGCTTCAACTCTCAGATGTGCATTAAGAGCCAAAGCCAGCTGTCAATTAGGCAGCGGGGTGGATCCTAACAATATGGCCTATGATGTCAGCTGACAGTAGACTTTAGTCCGCTGTCAGCTGATTCTGGATCACAAGAGAGCAAAAATAAGTGCACTCCTGTGACCCAGAAGAGAAGCATAACCAAAAACGCTTTGGCCGTACTTCTCTTTTGAAAATGGCACTGCTTGACTGGTGGGCATAAAAAAGGGAACCATATATCTCCGAAACTGGTGGATGTCAGACATTGCTGCATCGGCTGGAACCAACTTCTACCCTGTGTGTCAATCCTGGGGAAATCTGCTGCAAAGCCAAACACACACCACCCTGAGCACTCCTGCCACTCCCCAAGCCCTGATGAAGGGGGAGTGCGTTTGGCCTCCAAAACGTGTTGACTCTATTTTGCTGAATCCATTTTATCATTGAATTACCTTGGATTCTTGGACGTTTGGCACGGTCATTGGTTGTAAGATTCAGAAAAGGAGGATAGCTTTGTGCACGTGAATCAGAGCTGGCAAGCCTATACACAAGACCAGGTTTGGCAGAACCTTTCATCTGGTTAAGAAGTTTGTGCTATAGTCCCAGGTATGCTGGCCAGTTACCAAATAGACTACATCTACTTGGTATGGTGGGTGGGGTGGGCAACAGAGCCAAGAGGGACACAGACATCTGTGACTGTCATTGACTGTGGCTACTTGCCTCTAACTAGTAAAGCAGTTATTCTGGGATAAAAGGAGAGACAAGGAGGTGGCACTGGATGTAGACCCACCTATGCTGTATAAATTATATTTACCTGAGCCAATATCTTGATCCAGCTCTGTGATTGAGAGCAGAGGCTCTCTTGGTTCTCTCCATCCACACTGGCTCTCATTACTGTCACTCACAGCCAGTGAGGAGGAAGCAGGGGTGGGGGACGAGCTGCGCTGTGTGTGTCTATGGACATGCAAAGCCGGCTCGGAAGCGAGCCCATAAGAGTACCCCCTTAGCAAGCAGCTTGCTATGGGGTCACTCGGCGGGGGGAGGAGCCAGAAGAGGAGGATCGGGGCTGCTCTGTGCAAAACCATTGCACAGAACAGGTAAGTAAAACATGTTTGTTATGTAATCCTTTACAATCAAAGTGCTCAGCTCTCTTAGAGGCCTAACAGATAGGTAACCGATAAGGCTGATAAGTCCCCTTTTACCTGTGCTTCAAACCTGTTGCTTTGCCTTATTTACCTAGGCCAGTGATGGCGAACTTTGGCACCCCAGATGTTTTGGAACTACATTTCCCACGATGCTCAAATACTCTGCAGAGTGCATGAGCATCATGGGAAATGTAGTTCCAAAATATCTGGGGTGCCAAGGTTTGCTATCACTGGCCTAGGCAATATACAGACTGCAGTATATCTTACAATAAAAAAAAAATAGTAACTAGCCTATAACTTCACTGGGGCTTTGTGGGAGCGGTGTCATGTCTGAACTTCCCCTACCCCAGTGATAATATATAACCAATAATTTGAATGCTATACCATTTATTACTCGTTCGAGGTTCTAAACCCCCACAATGTTTTTTTTTTTTAAGTTTTTTTTTGGATTTGTTCTAAAATTATTTATAAAATGTGTTATGTGGCCATTTTATATGCAAATAGGGCTTGGCAGGGTTGACCTTTAAATTCCATTCACTCTATAGACTCTTCCAGAGGAAGGAGGGGGAGGGATTTTTTTTTTTCACAATAAAATCTGAACTGATTAGGCAGCCGCTGCGTCAGTTCTATACATATTTCACTAAACCCGACAACCTGAGAGCTCTTAATCTCTTGTTTATGAAATAAGCTCCTGCTGCTTCAAACGTCACTGGTAATGGGGTGCTGGGTCTGCTGTTCCCGTACCTCGCAAGTCAGCTCTATTGTGCATTTCGTACAAAAAGCCAAAATGCAAAGTGTAATAGAAGGACGGCTACAGTAACAAAGCACTAAAAGCCAATTAACAGTAAGACAAGGCTTGATACAACATATTAGTTTAGTGGTTAGCAATTTTGTCTTGCAGCACTGGGGTTCTGATTTGAAATCCCTACCGGGACACGATCTGCATGGAGTTTGCAAATTCTCCCTTGGGTGGGTTTTTCCTTCTGGTACTCCAGTTTCCTCCCACATTCCAAATACATACTGAAAGGTTAACTGGCTCCTGTGTAAACTGGCCGTAGTATGTGTGATCGGGTCTAAAGATCCCAACTGCAGCCTCCTAGACAGACTCTGGGAACACTCCATGGAGGGCAGCTCTGGTAGTCATTCAGTGCATGGAGCCAATGACACGGTGTTCCAAGGTTTGTAGCACACGAAAGAACGCAACGTGGTCCTAGAAGTGGGAAAAGGCGAGAGACTACATCAACACACATCACTTTTTCTAGTTATTTTTTCATTGGTTGAACTAGATGGACTTGTGTCTTTTCAACCTGACTATGTAACATGAGTACCAGTGGATAGTATGCAACCAGCACACGCAAATAGAGAATCTAAACTTAAAATCAACAATTGAAATATATTTCAGATTATCAGTACTTTGATGTGGTAGCTGCCTTTGTTTTCGTTTTTTTTTTTCACCAGTTGATCCTCTGGGGTGACGACACTCACTGTACTGTAACTATAAGAACAGGACTGCACACCCATCACCACCACCTCCACCTCTCCTTAACAAAGAGATAGTTCGGGAACAATGCAAAAATACAGCTATCATTCAGTGGCGGCTGGTGGTCCATTTTTTGGTGAGCAAGCCCGCTCACCAGCCCCGCACTTACCCCATCCAGGTCCTGGGCGGCTTCTCCTCCTGGCCAATCCGGTCTCAGGACCCGCTTCCTGTCCTGATTGGCCGAGAGGAGAAGCAGGAAGACCATAGCGAATGTTGATTTGCTATTGTCACAAATGGGTGGGCTCAGGGTGCAGTGCTCTGCGCCCCGAGCCCACCCTTTTTGAAGCCAATCTAGCTCTAATCATATGCTTCTCTAAAAATGAAAAACACAAAAAAAAAACAAAAAAAACGCAGAACTCTATGCATCCAGCGCTCTGCATGGAGATTAGGGGCTGGGCGTATAGATATATGGGGGCGGCGGCCCGTCCATAAGGGGTGCATCTATGCGCATGGCCCCTAATCTCCATGCAGGGCACATAGCGGTCTATGGGTTATTCTGTTTTTGGTCTCATCACACGTGCGGCAGGTTTGTAAACACTCTGAAAAGCAATCACCGTAAAATCACTTTTCAGAGACCGTTTTAAAGTTGGTTGGCAGGCGTTCAGGAAGTAATATGCTGCCTTTTTTTTACATAGAAATTTTACCTGGCAAAGGGTTGTGGTGCAGCCCTATTGATTTATATGGGGTACAGATGGCATCACCACTACCAACCGCAACATGCTGTATAAGATTTGCCGCACCTGAATCAATACATACACACGTGTCCGCTGGCCATGGTATCTTGCCCTTAAGCAGTCAGAAAGTGGTAAAAACACAGATCAACCACCTACCCACCAAATGTGTGAACGAGGCCCTAGGAATGCAGCACCGGGGGAGATCAAAGGAAGTCATCAACTGGCAGGATCAACGGGTAATTCTTGCACTTAACAGATAAATATACAATTGAAAATGTTATGTTCTAACAGACCAAAAGAGACGTTGGTTTTGAAGGTTTACTTACCCTTTACTGGGCTGTGTACGTATGGGTCTCACTTGGAATAAGTACTGAGGGTCTATAGACATCTGTGTGGTTGTACGCGATGCGTGCATGGGTACTCTCTTTCTAGGTTTTTTACATATTAAAAGGCAATGTACTCTGATTAGACCCTCATGCTGAACTTGCACAGGAAAAAAACAAACAAAAAACCTGTAGATTTTACTAATCAGTTTCATTGAAACAATCAAACGGCTCACAATCTGTATGCGGCCAGTGACAGAAGGCACAGACGCCGAATGTGGCCTTTTATCCCTTTTATTGTAATAGAAGCCAAATCGCACTTCTCGAAAGCCCCCTTCCGCTGCCTGCGTAGGAGCCCGGGAGCAGCCAATGAAGTCGGACGCGGTGAAGCGATATTTATAGCCTCAGTGTTTTCAGAAAGGAGGCAGGCCTGTGCGCGGCGACTGCGAAAGGTTCCAGCAAATCTACCACATCCATCAACCCCCGTTCCAGGCACAGAAGGAATAATGGCCTCCTGCTAACCATAAAACCATGTTTTCAATGGACCGCTGAGCACAAAACCACACAAAGCAGATGACAAGAATGTGTTGGGAAGACAAGCAGTTTTATTACTGGCAGTCAGGCGTGCGGGCTTTGACATCGCAGCGCATACTGCGCCAAGGCATATCCACATACAGGTGTACTCCATGCACTAATGCAGCAGAAATCCTTTTTTAGAACCATCCATCATAGTAGAACGCGCACACGAGAAGCTCCTATCACCAGTTCACTTTCAGTCAGTCGCTAATAATTAGCAGGGATACTGTATTCCCCACATCTCATGCTGCATCTCTAAAGAAGAGCCTTCAACACTTAGACGGATTCACACATGCCTCAACGCATCTGTCATCAGCGTGATGGATTCGTCTAATTGTAACAGACTGCTCACTAGGGCTACACACGCCGCATTGTCCTTTACGAGAAGCTGGGTGTGGTGCGGAGATTTCTAGCAGAGAAGAAAACACTGACCACTTGCTGGAACTGCCAACGATCAATATAGTGTTAGACCGAGGGTAGAAATGATGTGTAAAGGATCCTACACCTAATAAAAGAGGATAAGAAAAAGCCTTTATCATTTCTAACTGCCTTCCTTTTGTGCTACCAACAACCCCCACCTTCTCAAAGTATTGACTTTCTAAAAAGTCATCATTTGTTTACAGCCAGCCACGCCTCTCTTTGTGACAGTTCTCAAGCAAGGAAGCGGAGCACTGCATTGTGGGAGGTGCTGGGGTTGGAACAAAGCCCTATACCCAGGGATATGCATTTAGCGGACCTCCAGCTGTTGCAGAACTACAAGTCCCATGAGGCATAGCAAGACTCTGACAGCCACAAGCATGATAGGACTTGTAGTTTTGCAACAGCTGGAGGTCCGCTAATTGCATATCCCTGCCCTATACCCAGGTGTTCAGGGATTTATACTGCAGAACATGGGGGCTTCAAAGTGTGGGATTAGGAGCTCCTTGTACAAACTTCTATCTCACTTCACATTTGTTTAAAATATCTTTATTTGTTAGGAAAAACAGATATGATCAACACGTTTCAGGGGAAAGCACCCCTGTTCTTCAGGGCTTGAACAATGATGCATACAGGCCTGACATGAGGCTAAATTAAAGTGTAGCTAAGAGCATTTTTTTTCCTTTCCATCTTTGTTCCATTGGGGAGATTTTCCTTCACTTCCTGTGAAACAGACAAACAGGAAGTGAGAGAAAAGAACTCTGAAACGTGAGGGAATCTCTGTATGTCACCAGAACTGTCCCCATTGGAAGATTTGCCTTCTATTAGTCCTCATACACACTGGACGTTTTGCCAACTCTCCAAGACTAGGTTCCTCCTGGCAGCAGAGTTTTAGCAGAAAAAACGCCTGACGGTTGTTACGCGTTTTGTGCTAAACTCATTTATGAGGAGTGCTAAACTCATTTAGGTGTGTCACGCACCTGGGCGTTAATTTATTTAATTGGCCAGAATAATAATTTATTCTGGCCATTGAAATAAATCTAATGCTATTAAAATAATAAACGCTCAAACGATAAACGCACCTAGCATTAAACTGCTTTATGTGTATTTACAGGCATCAAGCGTTCTGTTTTCTGCCAGAGCGGGCTCTATAGACCTGCTTTGGATATGAGATGTCAGAAACAGTCCAACGCTAAAGCCCGCTAGAGAGCAGGGTTGTTGGAGCTGCAGGGAGGTCTCCTCCGGAGAGGATCAGGTAAGTATATCTCCTTTCATCTCTTCTCTATACAAGAATGAGCAACTAACCCTTGTAGTGCAGGCACAGCTCCACTACAAGGGAAACATTTTTTTACCTGATGTTCAGCTTTAAGACTATTGTTTTCTAACAGCATGTATACATCCGGCAGGATCTCTTAGGGCAGATGTGATGTAGTCATCCTGATTGCATCAAAATCGTTGTCTCAGCCCTGAAGAAGGGAGTCCATTCCATTGAAACTCATTGGCTGTAATTGTTGTTCCCAACATTTTCAACAAATTGCAAGTGAGATGGGAGTCTGAATTAGGCACTCCTTATTAGAGGCCTACACGTTGTCATCTGTTGAGTGACTGGATAAGCGGCCCAGGCCCAGAATCGGGTCCTTCAAATCTACCATAAGGCTCCATTCACACTTGTGCGACTTCGGACATCACATGACAACTCGTTCCCCATGTTTTCCAATGATAACCATTGATATATATGCAACTTAAAGTTGCAGCGACTTCATGTAATACTTTGGTCCGACTTTCATGCAACTTGAGGGCCATAGACGTCAATGTTAACCATCAAAAATTGCTTGAAAGTCATACCTGAATGTTATACAATGCAACAGTTGGTCAAAGTCATATCAAAGTTGCACCCATCCAAAGTTGTGTCAAAGTTGCACTCCAAAGTAGGCGCAACTTTGGAGTCGTACAAGTGTGAATAGAGCCTTACCAGACTTGGGTGAATACTACACATTCTTTCTTTGATGCATTTAAAGTAACCTCTCCCCACACCGGTCCAGCGCTATCGCTCACCTACCAGAACAAAACAGAGGGCAGGCAACCAGGAACCAGAAATGTAGGATTATGGCTCCATGTGTTACCCTTGTGTGCCGTCACCTTCATTTGGAAAACAATGTGTTAGGTGTGTTTTTGAGGACTACATTAGAAGTCAAAGCGCCATGTTTTCATCTCCCAGAATCACAATCTTCTGCCCAAAAAGCAGCCTGAATGCCTTCTCTGCCAGGAACGTCTGACCAATGTTCCCAGAACTTCTTGTGGGTGTTTGCAGCAACTTACCGCAGCCGACCACAAAAACTACAGTTTCCAAAAGGCTACCAGTGTTCTACCAGTACAGGATTTGTGCCGATAGAACACTAGTTGTTCCAAAAATTGGTTACCCCCCTGCATTTCGCCATCCAGGACCTAAAGAGGAGAGATGGACTGGTGGCTTGGATCAGCAGAGAAAGACAATAAAATAACAATACAAGAGCAGTGGGACCAGCCTCCAGTGATGACATTGGTTACTTTGGAACATTATGTCTTAGAACAGTGTTGAATTACTGATTCCAGAATGACAACACTGATTGCTATTTTAATGGCACAGTGTCAGTGTTGCCACCCTATACAAGGAAGCAACATGGTATTCTGGAAAGATCAAACAGGTATGTACAACGCAACACCAATCATGGTGTACATTGTGATTATGTATATGATTGTTCTGTGACTTATGTAATTTTTTTTCTCATACATACTATATGAAACAAAGTTTCAACTCTCACATCTATGTGCCGATACCTTTATAAAATGTACAGAACATCAAATTTACAGCATACTGATCTATACTAGCCATCGTATTAGGCAACAGAAGTCAAGTTCCTTCCATGGGATTAGTGAAGAATTTGCTTTGAAGTTGAAACGAAAAATTCCCTTGTCCCAAAGCCCCCCTTTATTTCTTGTAAGGACGTCACAGGAACAGAAGGGAGCGAAAACCTCCTAAAAGCACCCAAGGAGAAAAAGAGTTATGCCCCGTACACACGATCGGAAATGCCGCCAGCAAAACTCCGATGAGAGCTTTTGGTCGGAAAATGCGACCGTGTGTATGCTCCATCGACTTTTGCTGGCGGAATTCTAGCCAGCAAAAGATTGAGAGCAGGTTCTCTATTTTTCGGTCGGAAAAAGTTCCTATCCTAAAATGCGTTCGTCTGTATGCAATTCCGACGCGCAAAAAACCACGCATCCTCGGAAACAATTTGACGCACCCTCAGAAGCATTGAACTTCATTCTCTCGGCTCTTCGCAATGTTGTACGTCACCGCGTTCTTGATGGTCGAAGGTTCAGAGAACTTTTATGTGACCGTGTGTATGCAAGCCAAGCTTGAGCGGAATTCCATCGGAAAAATCCAAGATTTTTCCGATGGAAATTCCGCTCGTGTGTACGGGGCATTACTATTTAATATAGAAATCCATTAAAAATAAAAAGTGGCTCAGCGTGTAAGAAAAAGCTGTTTTTTCTTTTAATGGACAATTTTTTTTTTTTTTTGTGAAGTTCTTTTTGATGGCTTGAGATAACAAAAACCATCTGGAAGAATTCAATGCACTAAACCTGGACTAAAGTGTTTGTGTAGGTAAAACTAAGGAAGGACTGGAACCTCTGTCAAGCTTTTATTATGCACAGTACCAAAAGGAACTGCTGCTCAAAGCCTGCAATCTGCCCATCTCTGTGGTTGTGGAACTGGCTGATGGAGCTCGTCAATGGTCCCCAAATGGAATAAACAACCAAGTCAGATGCATGCCAATGACAGCAGTTGTCACAAAGATTTATTATTTAGGGACTACATTACAGAAGTTAGTGGATCTCACCATCTCCTCCGCCAGCTACGTAGACTCATCCCCTTCATCCCAGAAGAGGACAAAGCGGCAGTTGTGGGAACAATCATCAATTCCCAACTCGACTACGCAAATTCGCTCTACGTAGGACTACCCCAATATCTGCTTGCGCGCTTGCAACTCATCCAAAACACGGCGGCAAGACTATTAACAGGAAAAAAACCCTGGGAATCCATTTCCCCCTCCCTAAAGAGCCTACACTTGCTAACCGTAAAGAATCGGATCACATTCAAGACCCTCTGCCTCACCCACAAATGCATACAAGGAAACGCTCCGCTATATCTCTGGGAGAAAATAAAACACTACACACCGAATCGCTGTCTTCGATCAGCTAACCAAAACCTCCTCATCATTCCCAAATACCGCTACAAAGCAAAGGGAGAACGAAGATTCGCAGTCCAAGGACCACGGCTATGGAACGCTCTTCCAACCTAGATCCGCATGGAAGAAAACCATCAGGCCTTCAGGAAAAAAAACTAAAGACCTTCCTTTTCTAAGAAGCTGACAACAGAGAATGCATCTAGCGCCTTGAGGCGATTCAGTTCGCATTTGCAGCGCTTTACAAATCATTCATTCATTCAGAAGAGTTTGCTCAGACCAAGTCGAACTCTGACATGTTTTGCCCAAAAAGGACTACCTCATATAATTAAAGAAGTACAGCCAAAGCTTGTTTCTCCTATGGATCACAGGAGTGCCGATCGTTCTGCACTCCTGTTACCTGTTTTCAGCAGTGGGCTGAAGCCCGTTGTCAGCTGATGTCACCGAGCTGGTCCAGGTTCAGGAAAGATCGCGACCATATGGGCGGGATTTACCCACATGCCTGGACTGCTGAGAGCCTGAGCTGGCCACTCCTGCCCCCTCCAAAGCCCAGCACTCCAGTGAGCACGGGGTGGGCAGAGTAGAGAGTTCTAGGAAGGTTAAAAACAAAAGTTAGAGTCGGCGGGGACTGATGCTGCATCCACATAGGTAAGTATGATCAAAGAAAAAAATCCCATACTTCGTTTAAGTCCTTTTTGGGTGAAACATGTCAAATTGAGGCCTGGTGTGGGCGCACTCTTGTGATTTCATCTTGGAATAATAAAGCTTTGTGAAGGCTGATGTCACTGGAGTAAGGCCAACCTGTTTGAGTTTTATCGTCTGCGTCCCCGCCAGGGGGACTGGTGACCACTCTCACCGAGACATAAAGTGATAGGAAATCCACTTTTAAGAGTTGTCACCAGACAAGAGACCAGGGGAAATCTTTCCATAGACACAACTGTCTAGCAGGGAAATTCCCCTCACTCTGAAGAGATTTCCACTCCTGTTGCATCTACTGCACAGAAAGCAAGGGAAAATCCCCCCAATATGACACAGGCAGCAAAATATAAACCAACACATTTTAATATTTTAACCTCTCTCTTTTTTAGGCTGAATTCAAACCTGAGCATTTTCAGCTTTTAAAACGCCCGAAAAAACTCCCAACAAGCCAAACCCATTCATTTCAATGGCACCTGCGAGTGTTTTGTCACCTGAAACAAAACGCCTGAAGCTCAAAAAAGTACATGAGCTTCTTTTTAAACACATTATAGGTGTTTTTCTGGTTTTTACATTGGTGACCTTTTGAACTGTACAAAATTGCAGCAAAAAGCGCGGTAAAAATCGCACGACTTTCTGCCTAAAAGGAAACGCTCAGGTGTGAAGGCAGCCTTCAACAAAAAATTGGGGGCTATACATATCATTTAAATATGACTTCAACTAATTTTTTTTTTTCACATAGAAAAATGCTCAAAGTTGTCTATAGATGATGCTTTTAAAACCTTTACAGCTCAGTTTAGTTGACTGTAAATGACCAAAGAATTATTCCTCTCGCTCCCATGTGTGGTACAATATCTATTATGGGCTACCCAATGGTGGTTTACCTACCTATGTCCTAGCTGTGTGCATGTGTGAGGGTTCTGTAACAGTTTATTTTAACCATTTTGTTTGACTTTTTTTTTTTTTCCAATAGTTTTTGTTTTGAGTCCAGCAATAGAGAAAACATTGGGGGTTATTTACTAAAGGCAAATCCATTTGCACTACAAGTGCAAACTACAAGTGCAAAGCGCACTGAAAGTGCAGTCACTGTAGATCCGAGGGGGACATGCAAGGAAAAAAAAAAAAAAAAAAAAAACATTTTAGCTTGCACATGATTGGATAATAAAATCACCAGAGCTTCCCCTCATTTCAGATCTACCCCTTAGATTTACAGCAAGCGCACTTTGCATTTGTAGTTTGCACTTTTAGTGCAAAGTGGATTTGCCTTTCGTAAATAACCCCCATTGTTCTAATAAAACATGTTCACTTCGAAGTAATTCACAGAATTGCAAAAGTCAGAGTTGTTTTCGATTGGTCCATTTTTTTTTACGAGGAGAAAACGGTCTGACCAGACATGGCATATTTCTATGACAGGTCCTCTTTATGAAGACATCTCCCCCTGCACAGTACTAATCCTTCCTGTGTGCTCTCATCCTTAATCCAGGCCTCAGTCTTTACCACAAGTATAACTCAGGTTTGGGGTACTACCCTGTTTCCCCGAAAATAAGACCTAGCGTGATTGTCGGTGATGGCTGCAATATAAGCCCTACCCCCCAAATAAGCCCTAGTTAAAGTCCTTGTAGGTCTTATTTTCAGGGTAGGGCATATTTTCGGGGAAACAGGGTAGGGCTTATTTGGGGGGTAGGGCTTATATTGCAGCCATCACTGACAATCACGCTAGGTCTTATTTTCGGGGAAACAGGGTATGTACAAATGGTTACCCCGAGTAACACTCAGGATGAACCATTTCTACATAGAATTCTAAGCCGGGGTCATTGAGAAGGTTGAATAACGCAGGAAAGAGTAAGATAAAAACACAGAGTATTGCAGTGTTCAACATTAACACAGGCAGAAATAAAATAGTTATTAGGGTAGAAAGGGTTATAACCAGTCAGCTTTCTTGTTGCCATCTGTGTTCCTATTGGGGAGATTTGCCATTGCCCAAAACAGGAAGTGAGGAAATTCCTCAGAAGTGAGGGAATCCCCGGTTGCCACCACAATTACCGTCCCAAACCAATGGAAGCATTCCCCTCTATTGCTGTTCTGGGGGCAACCCAACATTTGTGATTTTCTTATTTTCATTCACTTTCAGTGATAACAGTCACTTGGACAAATAGAAAGGGTGAATCTTCCTAACATGGACACAGACAGCAATAAAAACCTGACAGGGGCTCTAATCTACCTCCACTCTATCCAAAACTAGACTTCCTGTCAGCTTTTTGTTGCTGTCTGTTCCCCTTCTTCAGATTTTCCCTCACTTCCTGTCTGGAACACGGTGTCACAGAACAGAAAGTGAGGGAAAATCTCTCTGACAGGGCTAGTAAGAGCCCGGTGTGTATTTAGTCATTTCCAGTTTCGGCTGTCCAATTTCCCTGACCGCTTTGGCTGAGGAAGAAGCTAATGGAGTGTGATCTAACAGACCCCTGATGTCACATTAAAGAGAACCTGTCACTAGAAATATCCCATCATATATTACCTTTTGTACCACCACCCCTCCCTTTAGAATGTAAGCTCTGCGAGCAGGGCCCTCCTGTCCCTTCTGTATTGTACTGTACTGTAATTGTGCTCCCCCCTACATTGTAAAGCGCTGCGTAAACTGTAGGTGCCATATAAATCGTGTCTAATATAATAACAGTGAGCCAATGGTCCTCTACGTGGTCATTTTCATGCTAAATGAAAGCCCCCCCGTCCACACATACATGTGTATGTAATTGCACACGGGTGCCTTTGTATGAAAATGTTGCTTGCTCTACACGTTACATATTGCTGGGCAAATCTCTGTATGAGACATGCAGACTCTAAACGTATGACCGATAACAGCTTTTAAAGCCTCAAATCCAAATGTAGCATAGTTAGTATCAAAGGTAATTTATATAGACCCAGAAAAAGTAAAAAATAAAAAAGTTGTTTTTTTTCCCCCTGGAGTTTCACTTTAACCACATGCCGACCACCTGCCGCAGTTGTACTGCGGCAGAATGGTACAGCTGGGCGAAACAATGTTATGTAACGTCGCTTCGCCCTGTGGCCACTAGGGGGCGCGCGCGCCCCCGCTCCCTCCCCGAGCCGATTCGAGTGCCCGGTGGTCTCGATCACTGCTGGGCTCCCGCATATGCTCGGGGCACGCGGAGAACCCGGAACTGTGTGTAAACTAGAGCTGGGAGATTTTCTCCAAAAAAAATCTGCGATTTTTAAAAAAAAAAAACTCGATTCACGATTCGAATCAAGTTTTTTTTTTTTTTGGATAGACAGCGCGCCAGTCCTGAGGAGCTGCAGGCAGGAGTTTTTAGGCGAGGCCGCAGCTTCAGCCTAGTCCGCGGCGTCCGGCCTCGCGGACTAGGCCGAAGCCGCGGCCTCGCCTAAAAACTCCTGCCTGCAACTCCTCAGGACCGGCGCGGTGTCAGCGCCGGTCCTGGTGAAAAAAAATAAAAAAAAAAATCTAAAAAATCGATTTGCTGAAAATTTGAATCGATTTGACCCCTCAACTCGATTCAAGATTCAAATCGATTTTTTTCCCCAGCCCTAGTGTAAACACACAGTTTCCGGTTCTCTGAGCAGAGAACTAACAGATCGTCTGTTCATACAGAGTATGAACAGCGATCTGTTCGTTTCCCTGCACAGTCCACATCCCCCTTCAGTTAGAACACAAACTAGGACACACATTAACCCCTTCACTGCCCACTAGTGTTAACCCCTTCACTGCCAGTGCCATTTTTACAGTAATCAATGCATTTTTGATCGCTGTATCAATGGTCCCAAAAATGTGTCAAAATTGTCCGACGTGTCCGCCATAATGATGCAGTCACGATAAAAATAATTACTAGTAAAAAAATATATATATTAATAAAGATGCCATAAATCTATCCCCTATTTTGTAGACGCTATGACTTTTGCGCAAACCAAAAATATGTAGAAGAATACATATTGGCCTAAACTGAGGGAAAAAAATGTTTTTTTATATATTTTTTAGGGATATTTATTATAGCAAAAAGTAAAAAATAATGTGTTTTTTTCAAAAAAATTCTTCCTCCCGTCTGCAACAGATTGAGGAGATCATCTCAGCCTCAAAGTCACGTAAATGGAGCTCAAGGGCTGCTTTTTAGCAAAAAAGATTCTGTTTTTATTATGTTGTTGCTGTCAGGAATTTCTTTATGTGGACTTGTAAAGTTATTTAAAGGTCCACATTATGGAAATATCCTCCAAGTCACTTTCAGTTGCACTAAGTGTATTTTTTATTCTATACAGTATGTCCTAATGCATAGCTCCCAACTGTCCCTGATTTGAAACCATGTCCCTCTGTCCCTCATTCCTCCTCATTTTTGTCTGACCAATTTAAAATGTATATAAAATGCACTTTTTATCTTTCAAAAAGAGTTTCCCAGAGCTTTAATCAGATTTCTAAATTGCTGCATTTGTAAATTCCAAAAGCCAATATAAAGGAATAGTAGTGGTAAAAAAAGCACTTGTAAGTTCAACCAATCTTGTTTTTTTTGTACAATTCTCCTTTAAGGGGGCGTGGCAGGGGGTGTGTCCCATGCCTGCATACTTTTGCTGATAGGTGTCCCTCATTCCCATCTCAGAAAGTTGGGAGGTATGCTCATGTTGGTGCTCCTATACGCTGGAGGAAGACTTTACTTTGCAAAGGTCCTCTGATGTTAAGTGGCTTCCACATGTTTTTGCTAACATACGTAACAGAGACCTAGAATTATATTCAACTTGGGATAGAAGTGGGCTTCCAACCTGGGACCACTTTGCTGGCTGGTAGGATTAAGTGTGGTGGGGAATTTTTTTTATTGTCCATTTGCTGCAAATGGCTTCTTCTCACCAGTTTGGTGTAAAGCTGGCCATAGTTACATACCCTGTTTCCCCGAAAATAAGACCTAGCGTGATTGTCGGTGATGGCTGCAATATAAGCCCCCCCCCCCCAATAATCCCTAGTTAAAGCCCTTGTAGGTCTTATTTTCAGGGTAGGGCTTATTTTCGGGGGAAACAGGGTAGGGCTTATTTGGGGGGGGGGGGGGGGGGTAGGGCTTATATTGCAGCCATCACCAACAATCAAGCTAGGTCCTATTTTCGGGGAAACAGGGTAGTAGGTGAGGTTGAAAAAAAAAGACAATAGATGGAAAGTCGTCCGAATTTCAATCAACCTACGGCCAGATCTTTTCGAGAGCAGTCCATCTGAAGAGCGACTGCTTACGAACAGACTTGCTGGAAAACTTTTGTTTGATCAGTGCTGCAGCCAATAGGCTGCAGTGCTGATCAGTGTAGTGTGACAGCGGAGGAGTCCAGGTGCTTCCTCCGCTGTCAGAATACAATGACAATGGGGAGGATTCCCCCCATCCACCTCAACTGTGTAGATGAGAGAATAGGTTCATTTTTGTCATTCAGCCCACTGGAAAAAAAAAAACCTACGCTATGTGTGGCCAGCTTGGGTGTACCACTAGAAAGTGGCTCAGATTTCAAATGAGATCTTACACCTCTGCTGTCCAACCTGCGGTCCTTTGCCAATTATTATGTGGCCCTTGGTGCCCCTGCAGGCAGTAGGCGCTAGCTCGGGCCAGCAAAGTTAATATCTTCTTTAGACTGGATTCTAGGTAAAATGTATAATTATTGGTATACAGGATTTATATTGCGCCAACAGTTTACACAGTGCTTTACAACTTGAGGGTAGACAGTACAAATACAATACTACAGTAGGAATCAGAGGGCTCTGCTCCTTAGAGCTTACAATCTATGGTAATATAAAATGGCTTATTTTATTTCTTTCTCACTATCTTACTTTTTTCTGTGCTACCCAACCTTTTTCACTTTTTAAGTTTTTTTGTTTTTCTCTATGATCTTTTATAATGGATCTTGCTGAGAGAATTATCAAATGTGACACAAACAATTTTTAAGGGGACTGATGGGAGCACAAATGTGCAATCAATGATATGTAGAGAAAGGGATTTAATAGCGGTGATCTATAGGGATAGGTTCGGCCTGAGCATAAGTTCGGGCCAAGCTTTGGTTGTTCGGAGAACAACGAACATTATGCGGTGTTCGCGGCAAATTCAAAAGCTGCAGAACCCTCTTAAAGTCTATGGGACACTAACATGAAAAACCAAAAGTGCTCATTTTAAAGGCTTATATGCACGTTATTGTCATAAAACGTGTTTGGGGACCCGGGTCCTGCCCCAGAGGACATGTATCAATGCAAAAAAAGTTTTAAAAACTGCCGTTTTTTCAGGAGCAGTGATTTTAATAATGCTTAAAGTTAAACAATAAAAATGAAATATTCCTTTAAATATCGTGCCTGGGGGGTGTCTATAGTATGCCTGTAAAGTGGCGCAGTTTACCCGTTTTTAGTACAGTATCACAGAAAAATTATATTTCTAAAGGAAAAAATGTAATTTAAAACTGATTGCGGCTATCATGAATTGTCGGATTCCTTCAATATAGATAAAACTGATTGAAAAAAAACGGCATGGGTTCCCCCCCAGTCCATTACCAGGCCCTTCAGGTCTGGTATGAATTAAGAGGAGCCCCGAATAAAAATAAAAAAAAATAATAAATTGCGTGGGGGTCCCCACAAAATCCATACCAGGCCCTTCAGGTCTTGGATGGATATTAAAGGGAACCCTGAGCCAATTTTTTTTTTTTTGGTCTGGTATTATACGAAATTATTATTATTATACGAAATTTATATAGCGCCAACAGTTTACTCAGCGCTTTACAATGTATAAGGGGGACAACACAATTACAGTACAGTTCAATACAAAAGGTACAGGAGGGCCCTGCTCGTAGAGCTTACATTCTAAAGGGAGGGGGTGGTGGTACAAAAGGTAATAGCTGCAAAGAATGATTTCATGGGGGTGTATGGACAACGACAAAGGCCTCATCCCCACAACCCTTGCCAGGTGGTTGTGGGGGTCTGCGGGCGGGGGGCTTATCGGAATCTGGAAGCCCCCTTCAATAAGGGGACCCCCAGACCCCCCGTGTGATTTGGTAAGGACCAATTCACAAAAAAAAAGTGTAAAAAATAGTAAAAATGACAGGAGACAATTTGAGACAAGTCCTTTATTAAAAAATAAAAATGCCCCGCGATGTAAATCCATCTCACGCCGCCCGACGAACCGAAAAATAAAATAAAAAAATCTCAACAGCTCTGCCTCCATGGGAGGCTCCCGCACACTGCACGCTTCTTCTCGATGCGGGTGACCCCGCCTTTCTCTGACGTCAGAGGAGGGTGGGATCACGCGAGTGGCCCCGCCCTCAACTATATAACAGCTGTCATCGAGAAGAAGCGTGCAGTGTGCAGGAGCCTCCCATGGAGGTGGAGCTGCTGCGATTTTTTTTTTTTTTGGTTCGTTGGGCGGCGTGAGATGGATTTACATTTTTTGATTTTTTAATAAAGGACTTGTTCCAAAGTGTCTCCTGTCATTTTTACTATTTTTGACACTTTATTTTGTGAATTGGTCCTTACCAATTCACATGGGGGGAGGGCCGGGTCCCCTTGTTATTTTGCATTGATACATGTCCTCTGGGGCAGGACCCAGGTCTCCAAACACTTTTTATGGCAACAACTTGCATATAAGCCTTTAAAATGAGCACTTTTGATTTTTCACGTTCGTGCCCCATACACTTTAATGGTGTTCGAACAAATTTTTTGCCCGTTCGCAAGTTCTGGTGCGAACCGAACCGGGGGGGTGTTCAGCTCATCCCTAGTGATCTATAGCAGACTGTAATATGTCTATGTCTCCCCAGTCTTCAAACCTCCAATAGCATGTTTGCAGTCTTTGACCATCACTTGTAGCATACCCATAATCTTTGACAGTCTCCTGTAGCATGTCTGAGAGCTTTCTGTAGCATTACATTCATTGCATATGATGTGCGGCCCTTCAGGGATGTCAGGGGCCACACTTATGGTTCCCTGCATCAAGAATGTTGACTACCACTGTCTTACACTGTACAAAGCAGCAGAGTATGTTGGAGATATATAAATAAAAAACGTCTGGCAATGTCTCAATGCTTGCTGTTTAACAGAACAGGTGATGGGTACAGTGCTGTAATTATTCAGGACGAATGGATAACTCATTCCGTGGTTCCTGAACTTGGAACAAAGTCTACTGTGTTCAAACATTAAAAGAAATCTTGGATTTTGCTTACACAAGGCCCCAAGATCTGTGTTTGGTAACTGTTTTTTAAAAGGTACACTTCAGCCTAGTTATATTCTGTATCGGTAGCTGCAACTTTGACACCAACATTCATCTGGTAATGTTTCCTTTCTGAATCAATATGGATGCTGCTAATCCTTTTTTTCTGAATGGCCCGACTTCATGGGCCCCCCAAGTTACAAGTACCACCCTCTGCAAATTGTCATAGTAAGTCTTTTTAGTACACTATAACAAATAGAGAAATGGTCCCGGGTCACAGGGCTTCTGTGCTGTCAGTGCAAAGTATTCAATGTGAGAACAAGACCAAGCACAAGGACATTGGAATTGGTTCTTTTTTTTTTGTTCTCTTCTATTGGTTGAACTAGATGGACTTGTGTCTTTTTTCAACCTGACTATGTAACTAGAGTGGGGAAAATAATTATTTGATCCCCTGCAGATTTTGTAAGTTTGACCACTTACATACTGTAGAAATGAAGGGTCTATCATTTTTTTTATCATAGGTGTATTTTACATGATAGAGACAGAATATCAACCAAAAATCCAGAAAAAACACATATAACAAATGCTATAAATTAAGTTGCTGTTCAGTGAATAAAAAAAGTATTTGACCCCCAAGCAAAACATGACTTGGTACTTGGTGGAGAAACCCTTGTTGGCAAGCACAGAGGTAAGACATTTCTTTGTAGTTGGTGACCAGGTTTGCACACATCTCAGGAGGGATTTTGGTCCGTTCTTCTTTACAGATCTTCTCGAAATCCCTAAGGTTCCTTGGCTGTCCCCTGGCAACTTGAAGGTTCAGCTACCTCCATAAGTTTTCTATAGGATTAAGGTCTGGAGACTGGCTAGACCTTGGAGGAAGAAAAATGTGGACTATGACCCCAGGAACACCATCCCTACAGTCAAGTACGGAGGTGGAAACATTATGCTTTGGGGTGATTTCTCTACTAAAGGTACAGACCGACTTTGCTGCATTGAGGGGCCAATGGACATGTATTGTAATATCTTGGATGAGAACCTTCTTCCCTCAGCCAGAACACTGAAGATGGGTCATGGATGGGTCTTTCAGCATGACAATAACCCAAAACACCCTGCCAAGGCAGCAAAGGAGTGGTTCAAGAAGAAGCACATTAAGGTCATGGAGTGGCCTAGCCAGTCTCCAAACCATAATCCTGTAGAAAATTTATGGCGGGAGCTGAAACTTCGAGTTGCCAAGTGACAGCCAAGAAACCTTAAGGATTTAGAGAAGATCTGTAAAAAAAAGAGTGGACCAAAATCCCTCCAGAGATGTGTGCAAACCTGGTAACCAACTACAAGAAACATCTTACCTCTGTGCTTGCCAACAAGGGTTTCTCCACCAAGTACAAAGTCATGTTTTGCTTGGGGATCAAATACTTATTTTACTCACTGAACTGCAACTCAACTTATAACATTTGCATGATGTGTTTTTTCTGGACTTTTGGTTGATATTCTGTGTCTATCATTTAAAATAAACCTATAACCTATAATAAAAGTTATAGACTTAATTTCTTTGTACATGGGGCAAAATTACAAAATCTGCAGGGGATCAAACAACAATTTCCCCAACTGTATGCAAGAACAGACCTTCGTAATGCGTTTCTTCCACAGGATCCACACCATAGTCCATATACACCGACAGGTATGTGTTAACATTTAGCACAGGAAAACAGTCCATAGGAAGACAATCAAAACATTAGCTTTTTTTTTTCCTATCTCCAACCCAAACAAAGCTTGCAGCCAGTAAAAAAATTAAGCAGATGCCGTGTTGTGCGCCAACACTTGGCGACAAATTTCAGTGCCCAAACAGAGCAACGCTGGATTGGCATCACACAGGGAAATGCCTTGAAACAAATTGTACACTGCTTGAGAATTTTCAGATACGCCATATATTACTACGGCCCTTCCTCCAGTACAAGATCAATGCACCCTCTGGCCCAAAACGCACGTAATGAAAAATACAACTGGCACCTATAGAAAAGAATACACAGAGAGCTCCGGAAGCCCATATAGTCAAAGCACATTAGAGTAGAAATGCTACGCAATGGTTGGGAAGACCATTCCACTAGAAAAGGTTACATAGAGGAGAAACAGAGCAAAACAGAAGAAAAGAAAAATTCCCAGCCTTCCATTTATATGAAACTGGTGGTTTTTACAAGTTAAACACATTTACTACTGGGGTCAGAGACTAGCAGGAGGAAACAGGCAGTTAGAGGTCTCCAGGGACAGGAAGAATGTTGCCTTTTTCCTTAATTTGTGTGCTTGTTCAAGTGATCCCTGCAGGCTGCTCTATTAGTAATAAGTACAAGAGGAGCTGGCGTTTCATCGACTTAACCATTTGGCAACGTTGGGGCTTGCAGCAATACCAACTACATCTCTGGTAGTGAAAGGGTTACTACAAGCCCTACCGGTACCCCTCACCACCCTTGTTCTGCACTGAGTCGCACCATGCTCACTCTGCCAGCATCACTTTTACCCTGTGGCATAGCCGATTCAGATGTAAATACCCCGTAGCGTCTCAGGAGAACATCTCTGCCAGATAACAGGCTCAATATGGAGCCACTTTGCAGCTTTGTCTGCCGTGCTCTAAACAATGGAAAACTTCAGATATCCAAAAGGGTCAACACCTACAGAAACCAGTATACTGTAATCGCATCAGCAGAGGATAAAAACTGATTGGTTGTTATGGATTACTGCACTTTGATTGTGCCCCGGCAAAAAAGCTCAGTTTTTGCAGCAATCAGGCACTGGGTGATACTCCTAGCAACACTTTCAATTGCTTTCATCGCTGCCTAAATGAGCAGGAAATTGCACAGAAACCTTCAGACAAGACCGTATCATACCATAGGCCGCGCTGCAGAATCCTGGGCGTCCGGTCAGAGGCGCAGTGAAGGCACCACATGCTGCTGGTGGCGGAAAAAGGACAGACTGGCTTGCTTCTCCCTCTCTCTCTCCACTGCCTGGCTAAACTGACCCCCCCTGCTTCCTGCGATCGCCCAGATGTTCCCCTTCTTGCAGAGCGGCAGCAATGCTGCCTCTTAGCTGAGCACAGTGACAGCAGCCAAAAGGGGGGTGGAGCAGTCCATGACAGCCCAAAGAAGGGGAGTGGGCACTGGGAACAGGACAGGAAGGAACCAACACAAACTGTTTAAATGCTGAGAGATGATGGGATGGAGATCAGAGACAGGCTGAGACGGCATACCACGCAGAGCGAGGATGTAGCATAGAAATGAGGAACTGAATGAGAACAATGGCTGCGGATGCTCCACGGGATGAGAACAATGACAGCCCCCCATGAAAGGACTGAAGCACAGCTCTAGCTGACCTTTACACACATAACTTTGCATGCCGTTCACCAACTCTGTGCACCAAGGAATGAGACTACAAACAGGATTAAAAGTCAATTTGCTCAGGAGGCTGCCCTCCCTTCTTCTAGCCGTACTTGGCATCAGATCTGGGTGTCCTGTGCCATGGCAAAAAAATAAAACCCCAATGTGTGTATACAGAGCTGACTAACTTTTTAATAGTGGCATTTTGCATCTGTAGGATAGATCAGGGTTTAATGCTGTGTGAATGGGGGGGGGGGGGGGGGCAGGCAAGTCACAGCCGCAATAAACTGGATCCCCCGCACTCTGCAGCCCTAACGTGCACCCACAGAGAAGAAGGGGGGTCACGAGTACCAGTGTCTTTTTTGTAGCAGAGTCTCAACCAGTCGAGGATGCAGTTGCCATGGGGATGAATAGAGTTGCTATGGTTACGGTAGGAGGAGTGAAGGAGGAGGAAGAACAGAAGGAAAAATAGACATAAAGGGTTCCGAGTACCCATTACCATGGAGATGTAAAGATGGCAATTATTGCTACATGTATAGTCAATGTATATTTATATATAAATACTCATTTCTACACTAATTAAGCAGATTGGACACAGATGGAGATCCTATATAATGCACAGTTCTGTGATCCTATAATAACCCAAGTAACACATCTTCTAACCTTCTTTAACAGGTTACACATGGCATCTTTCTTATGGCTGAGGAGATGCCCAAAAAGTGTTCCTCCTGCCCTGGGTCTGATACATGGCCCACACAGGGTCTCCTTTTATATTAGCACAACTTCTTCCGACAGAGGCTTTAATGACAGAGGAAGAAGATTGGGGGAAGTATTTGTATAATCATATTATAGAACATAACTCACAAGTGCTACATTATTAAGTGGCCTTCAGGCCACAGAAGACTTCCATCTAAACTTGTGACTCTAGATCAGGGATCCATAGAATACCAGGGTTCCTATAGAGACTGCTGGTGGTCCCTTGAGCCTCTTTGAAAAGTACCTTTGACACCAATGAGTTTTCATCTATCTGTCATTGGAGCAAACTTCCCAATGACCACAAATGTAAGGGGCATGCTTGGCGCTGACCATCGTTCTAATTTACCGTGAGCTGTAGATATAGTAACTTTTGGCAGGGGTTACGTTATTCCAAGAGCTTCTCCGTATTGAAAGAGTTGATCAGCTCTAGAACTTATTGCACACCACTGCTGGCATAGACCCATACCTGCTGATACTGGTGTTCTCCAGTGTAGATCTACAGCAGGGGTGTCCAAACTGCAAGCCCACGGGCCTGTCGTGGCCCTTTACCTGCCTTTATCTGGCCCTTGGGGCACTATTCCTCCCACTGACACCAACAATGTGGTACTTATCCTCTCGCTGACACCAGGGATGGGGAACAAATTCTCCCACTAATACCAAGAATGGGGGCACTATTTCTTCCACTGACACCAATGATGTCATTCTTTGTACTCCCCCTGACCACCAAGCCTATGGCATTGTTTACTTCCACCAATGCCAGTGCATTTTCTACTCCCACTAGCTACAGTTCAGCCCCCCTAAAGTTTTAAGGGCAATAAAATGGCCCTTTATTTCAAAAGTTTGAAGATCTCTGATCTACAGGACTAAAGGATATCAAGTGAAATCCACGATCATTTTATCTCCAGGACTTACTTAGTGCTGACATACTATGCAGCGCTGAATGGAGACGAGTACAGAGTACAATGTCAGTCCGTGTCCCAGAGTAGCTAATGATCTATCGTATCTTCAAGTCATACAAGCACATACACCAATCAGCCATAATTTTATAACTACTGACAGTTGAAGTTTCAATGCGTTACAATGGCATCTGAGAGTCAACAGGATATATTAGGCAGCAAGTAATCATGTTGTCCCTGAAGCTGATGGGTTGAAAGCAGAAATTTGGGAATTGCAGTTTATTATGTATGGGGCTGCGTATCCACAGACCGGTCAGGGTGCCCATGCTGACCCGTGACCACAGCCAAAAGCACCTACAATGGGCACTTGAGCATCAGAACTGGACCACAGAGCAACAGAAGAAGATGGCCTGGTCCGATGATTCACGTTTTCTTTTACGCCATGTGGATAGCCATGTGAGTGTGCGTCATTTTCCTAGGGAACAGATGACACCAGGATGCAGTATAGGAAGAAGGAAAGCCGACTAAGGCAGTGTGATGCTTTGGGCAATGTTCTGCTGGGAAACCTTGGATCCTACCATTCATGTGGATGTTATCTGACACATACCATTTACCCAAATACTGTTGCTGACTTGGAAACCATATTTCCTGATGGCAGTGGCCTCTTTCAACAGGATAATGCGCCCTGCCACAGTGAAAAAAGGTTTGAGGAACACAAGAACAAGTTTGTGGTGTTGACTGGGCCTCCAAATTCTCCAGATCTCAATCCATTCAGCATCTGTGGGATGTGTTGGAAAAACAAGCCTGGTCTATGGAGCCCCACTTCGCAACTTTCAGGATTTAAAGGATCTACTACTGACGGCTTGGTGAAAGATACCACAGTTTACCTATAGAGGTTCTAGTGGCATCCATGCTTTGATGGGTCAGGGCTGTTTTGGCAGTAAAAGTGGCTGTTTTTTGGTGGCCTACTTAATACACTTCCATGCAGGACAGAGGAACAGGTTCCCTTTAATCCCCTGTCTCAAGCAGCACCTACTCACCTTTCCTTCACTACTTAGCCACCCAGTGACTTGTTGCACTTGAAAGAACTGCATGAGAATACAAAACATATCAACACAGGCCCTAAATCTGAATCAGGGCCCCATAATCTATATAAAATATAAATGTACACACACACACATATACCTGATATCTCCTGCATAGGTACGGCTTTGCATGGGGTGAACTGTACTCTCAAGGTGCTTCGCTTGCAGTCGGTGACATTCCATCAAAGAACGCTTGTAAAAGGAGGAGTGTGACAAAGGTGACAAGGGCACAGAGCTAGTATAAGATTAAAGGAGTGACAGTGCTTATCTAAGAGGGAGCTGTATTATGTGACTACATGAACTGCATGCACAGATTACTGATAATGGCAATCTCTGCAACAGGCAAAACATCGAAAAAGGTATCCACAGGTATGAGATGACAGTCCTAGGATTTCATACCTGTGCTGTTGGGAAGAAATTTGATTAGGAAATCTGTTGTGACAGCTAATGTCCCTCTTCTGATAATCCAGACCAATCTCCTACTCCACAACCAGCCACCTCCACCGAATGAACCAAGCTCTGACAGCGCACAGATCACATCTGCAGAATCAACTGACCTTTGTATCAATGGGTAGTTTGAAGGAAACCGGAGTCAAGAGAATATGAAGGCTGCCATTGCTGATACCGGCTTTTGAAGAGAACATTTCCTGGCTGTAATGTTGATCCACTGGCTTCAATGGGACAGTGCACCAGAAGTTCTGACTTCACTATGACCTTCAAATCTGCTTTCTTGTTCAGGTTTAGGTACTACAGATGTACTGAAACCAGAGACCACCAGGCAACTAGCATTTTCAGCAATGGCAAACTCCATATTTGTCCCACTGTTTTTCAGAAGTCTTTGAAGGCCTCATTTAATCTGGTGTATCATTGCCGCAAAATCCTCTGCTCTCTGCTATGGCAGAGACTTTTTACTAATATGGACTGTGGAACCAGCACAGAGACTTTGATTCAGCAGATACCGACAAGAGGTGGAAAAGAATCATAAGTCCCAGGTAGTATTAAGGTGTCTAGGGACCATAAGGCCCAGGTGGTTTTGAGGGGTCTAGGGACCATAAGGCCCAGGTGGTTTTGAGGGGTCTAGGGACCATATGGCCCAGGGGGTTTTGAGGTACCGAGGGACCATAATGCCCAGGTGGTTTTGAGGTACCGAGGTACCGAGGGACCATAAGACCCAGGTGGTTTTGAGGTGCCTAGGGACCATAATGCCCAGGTGGTTTTGAGGGGTCTAGGGACCATAAGGCCCAGGTGGTTTTGAGGGGTCTACGGACCATAAGGCCCAGGTGGTTTTGAGGTGCCTAGGGACCATAAGGCCCAGGTGGTTTCAAGGTGCCTAGGGACCATAAGGCCCAAGTGGTTTTGAGGTGCCTAGGGACCATAAGGCCCAGGGGGTTTTGAGGTCCTGAGGGACCATAATGCCCAGGTGGTTTTGAGGTGCCTAGGGACCATAAGGCCCAAGTGGTTTTGAGGTGCCTAGGGACCATAAGGCCCAGGTGGCTTGGAGGTGCCTAGGGACCATAAGGCCCAGGTGGTTTTGAGGGGTCTAGGGACCATAAGGCCCAGGTGGCTTTGAGGTGCCTAGGGACCATAAGGCCCAGGTGGTTTTGAGGTGCCTAGGGACCATAAGGCCCAGGTGGTTTTGAGGTGCCTAGGGACCATAAGGCCCAGGTGGTTTTGAGGTGCCTAGGGACCATAAGGCCCAGGTGGTTTTGAGGTGCCTAGGGACCATAAGGCCCAGGTGGTTTTGAGGTGCCTAGGGACCATAAGGCCCAGGTGGTTTTGAGGTGCCTAGGGACCATAAGGCCCAGGTGGTTTTGAGGTGCCTAGGGACCATAAGGCCCAGGTGGTTTTAGGCTAGGTTCACACTGATGTGATGTGGGAACCAGCGCGATTCCAGTGCGGGTGTTGGTGTCAATGTAAAGTTAATGACACCCCCAGATCGGTTCGCAGATCGCAGTGCGAACTGTCAAATGGTACAGGAATCGGATTGCATGGGTGTGAACACCTATGCGATCCGATTCCAGTGCGGGACATTAAAAAAAAAAAAAGGAGTCCTGCAGCATTTTTGTGTGAATGCGATGTGAGTTCAGCCATACATCTGTATGGTTGAATTCGCATCATACAGACATCGCATGTGATCTGCATAGCAATGCGGTGCAAATCACATGCGATGTCTGTGTTCTCACAAGTGGGAATAAAGGCTTAAGGTGCCCAGGGCAGGAGGCCCAGTTGATATTAGGAATAAGCTAGACAAGTAACATGCAGTAGTATCTAGTAGAAAATAATCGCACGTGGTTAGAGCACTGCACGATTAGTAAAGACTGACAGCTGCTACATACAACCTGTGTATCCTATTCCATAGGGAGCCATTTGTTTGATCTGTTTCGTGATCAACTGATACCCATAGAAAATAATCATTTTAGTCCTACTAGTAATGTCACTATCAAGAGATCAGAGTATTTATCAGGATCAAGATCAAGAACTTCCTCACACCATTTCAACACAATCTGCAGGTCATGATTAACGCAGGCTCAACGCAAGGGTGCACAGAAAACAATTGCTTTCTATGTGCCCTGATCACACCATAATGCTGTGTTGAAGTGTTCTGCATAAAACGTTGTATTTTTACACAGAACACCACATGTCACTGCACCTCAGGACACTGCAACACACTACGGTGCATAGAGAGGAAGTGTCGCTTTGTGACATTTAACAAAAAAAAAAACTGCAATGTGTTGCGGCAAAGTAGTGTACTGCCCCTACACAACACACACAACGCTGGAATTGTAGTGTGCGGGCTGCTGTGAGTGAGACCCAGGACAGGCTTGTGGCATAGGAGACCTTCAGGCCTCATTCATGCTGGCGATGACATACGTGCGTTTATTTCTAATCGCATATAAAAGGTGTGTAACTATTTTTTTATTGGGATAAATCTTACTAGGAAGATTCCATAAAGCAATTCTAATGCCGCGTACACACGGTCGGACTTTTCAGCTACAAAAGTCCGACAGACTTTCAAAGAACTTTCGACGGACTTTCGGCGGACTTTCTAACGAACGGACTTGCCTACATACGATCACACAAAAGTCCGACGGATTCGTACGTGATGACGTACACCGGACTAAAATAAGGAAGTTGATAGCCAGTAGCCAATAGCTGCCCTAGCGTGGCTTTTTGTCCATCGGACTAGCATACAGACGAGAGGATTTCTGAGTCCGGCGTAGTTACGACGTAAAGATTTGAAGCATGTTTCAAATCTAAAGTCCGTCAGATTTGCAGCTGCAAAAGTCCGCTAAAAGTCCGCTGAAAGTCCGGGGAAGCCCACACACGATCGGATTGTCCGCTGGATTTGGTCCGTCGGCGTCCGTCAGACTTTTGTAGACGAAAAGTCCGACCGTGTGTACGCGGCATAATACTTTGCTGGCATTACCTTGGCCTGCACCTAACTCATGAAACCTTAGCGCCAGTTTTGGTACTAGTACCAACACGTGACAGATTTAGTATGTTCTTTCTACCGCTACTTTTAGAATCTGATGTTTTGGCTGGAACAGATTCAAAAGAATTACCAACAGTTCACAGAGAGGCAAAGTGGCGGTAAGTAAGGCCAGCTGGGAGTTGGCGTACGGACACCAGTGCTCATTGGGTTGCTAGGACGCCAGCAGCCATATTTGGGTAATGAAATCAGCTAGCACCCCTGTCCATTTATGGTCACTCAAAGTGGCTGTAAACCTCAGACATGAAACATGAACAAAGCATATCCCTTTATAGTGTATAAACTACAAAAAAAGACAAAAAATGGAAGGCGCGCACACCTAGTGCATTACCAATGACATTTAATAATTAATAAAATTCATAAAAGGTAGGTACTTACAGACAGCCACTCTAATAAGCCAAAAACACACAGTGTAGAGACATGTGCTATATACATCACTGACGCGTTTTAGGTGTGCACCCCCTTCCTCAGAGCTGGGCTACCTGAAATGCGTCAGTTTATACCCCAGGATGGTATATAGCGTCTCTACACTGCGTTTTTGGCTTATTAGAGTTGCTGTCTGTGAGTACCCACCTTTTATGAATTTTATTAATTTTTAAATGTCATTGGTAATGCACTAGGTGGGCCATCTCTGTGTATCACCTGAGGCCAGTCCTTTCACTGGGTTTACAACCACTTCCCGCATCCCTTTTAAATAGGTGTTTATTGAGGGGCTGGGGGTTGATGGACTTCCCGATCATGTGACCAATGTGATTGGCTGTTGCAGTGGTTCCATAATCGGAAGCCCATCCCGCCAGCTTCACATCATAGAAACCAAGAGAGAGCGTTCTCAGCACAGACAACTCCGCCGTCCATGGACATATGTGCCGTGTGTGGGCCTCAAGGCCCACCCTCTTTGCCCCCCCACATATGTGTCACTTGGGCAGCAAGAGGTTAAAGCTGAATTCCAGCCATACCTTCTGTCTTGCACAGTTCTAGAACCTCCTCTCCTGTACTGAAAATGCTTGCTCTGATTTCATTGGATACTGTGAGCTTCTCACTGTGTGCATTTCCTCCCCAGCCTCTGTCCTTGGCACGCCCATTCCATTCATTGGATTACAGTTTTTTCAATCATGGGGGCTCAGCATCACACATGGGCATTGCCTAGGATGATCTGCAGTATTGAGGAAGCTACATACAGCCTCTACCCCCAGCCATGGTCTGCAGTATTGAGAAAGCTACATACAGCATCTACCCCCAGCCATGGTCTGCAGTATTGAGGAAGCTACATACAGCCTCTACCCCCAGCCATGGTCTGCAGTATTGAGGAAGCTACATACAGCCTCTACCCCCAGCCACGATCTGCAGTATTGAGGAAGCTACATACAGCCTCTACCCCCAGCCACGATCTGCAGTATTGAGGAAGCTACATACAGCCTCTACCCCCAGCCACGATCTGCAGTATTGAGAAAGCTACATACAGCATCTACCCCCAGCCATGGTCTGCAGTATTGAGGAAGCTACATACAGCCTCTACCCCCAGCCATGGTCTGCAGTATTGAGGAAGCTACATACAGCCTCTACCCCCAGCCATGGTCTGCAGTATTGAGGAAGCTACATACAGCCTCTACCCCCAGCCACGATCTGCAGTATTGAGGAAGCTACATACAGCCTCTACCCCCAGCCACGATCTGCAGTATTGAGGAAGCTACATACAGCCTCTACCCCCAGCCACGATCTGCAGTATTGAGGAAGCTACATACAGCCTCTACCCCCAGCCATGATCTGCCTGCATTTCATAGAGAAGTACAGAGACCCAGTGATGGCAAAAAAATAAAAATAAAAAAATAATTCCAATAAAAATGGAAAGGCTTTTATTTAAAAATGATATTAGCATGTTGATGAGGGGAAGGCAAATATAAAAAGACTAAACTTCCGTTTTAACAATTAGCAGTAATGGTGGGCAGAAAAGGGCAGATGTCTTCCTGAGAACAAACAGGAGAAGCCACAAGGATTGGCTCCCTTTCAGACAATTTCCAACAAGCTGTGTGTTGTAATGAGTGTCTTAGGCGGTCAGAACGGCACGTTATGATTGTAGAGAAGGCGGCCATCACAGATCTCTCATCGGATGTTTCATTGACCCGACCTAACAGGACCACACTGAATATTCTTGGCCCTCAGTAAAGCAGAGAAAAAAAAGCCTTTTTTCCAGGTTTCACCTGTAATCAAAAGCCCACCCCAGCAATGGGCTTCCTGCGGAGCATTCGAGAAGTCCCCAATCAATAGAATCACTGGAGCCCACATCCAATGAATCGGTAATGGGAGCAGTTTATATAATCTATTATTTCTCCACTCCAAAGGAAGGATTATGTATTACTAAGAATCATTTACTAGGAAAAGCACACAGATTGTTCTAAATATATACCAGCTCTAGATATAGTGCATAGGTGTGGGGGTGGATGTGAAATAACTATAGCCTCTAGATATAATCAATAACCCTAATGGACCTGTATGGATTTATCTACTGTACACCCGTCTGAGTCACAAGAGCACACCCTCTACTTACATAACATTCTACTATCACAGGCGTCACAACACAACACTACTAACTTCTACTACAAGGATTCCATTATTCTGCCCTTCTTTAGTTCCAGCGTCCCGAAATCTATTGGAATCGCTGCTGTCAAATGATCATTTGTGCCAATGAAAGGGTAAGGGCATCCAAGGACAAAAAATGTTTTTTTTTTCCCCCAATTTTGATAAAACATGAAATGGTTAACGTGGAGGGGATTAGAACACCTGGCAGGTTTTTATTGCTGTCAGTGCTCCATTCACACTTGTACGACTCCAAAGTTGAACTGACTTTGGAGTGCAACTTTAATGCAAGTTTGGATGGGTGCAACTTGGATACGACTTTGACCAGCGATAATGGACAACTGTTGCACACAAGTTGCATTGTATAGGGCTGAAACAAGTAATCGATTAATCGACAACTAATCGATTATGAAATGAATCGATTACCATTTTCATAATCGATTAATCGGCCAGTAACATAATGGGGTTAAAAAAATAATATGAGCCCTTTATAGTACAAAAAGAGCAAATAATCGCGACTGTAAATATTACTTTCACCGTTCTACAGTAAAAAAAATGAACCCCTTACAGTAGTGATTATCTGCTTTTTTTGTACTATAGGGCTCATTTTAGTTTCTTTTAACCCATTATGTTACTAAACGTCTTAGACCTGGTTCACATCTGTGTTTTTTGGTGCTTTTTGCAGAAACACACTACAGTTCATTTACATGGTTTCCTATGGGACACGTTCACATCTATGCTTTTTTTCAGCCACTGCGTATTTGGAAAGGGTCAAGGACTTTTTTTTTTTAACGCAAAACGGTGCTTTTAGATTCAATATACTTCAATGGAAAAGCTGCAGAAAATCATGTAATGTGTTTTTGCAGCAATTTGTATTTTTTAATCTGCCCAACAACAAATTGGCCAAAAAACAGTATATCTCCTCTAATAGTATATACAGTATATCTCTTCTGTCTGTTATTCTCAGAGTGGATTCAATATTTTGCTCCCTAACCATATAGTTGGTTGTTTATATTTACCAGTGCATAGAGCTATTTAAGAATAAATTGCCTTTTTTTTAAACTTTACATATTAACTAAATTATACACCACACTTTTTTTTTTTTTTAGGTTATTAACCGATTAATCGATGAATCGAAACAATAATCGGCCAACTAATCGATTATGAAAATAATCGTTAGTTGCAGCCCTAGCATTGTATAACATTCAGGTAAGACTTTCACGCAAATTCTGAGAGTTAACATTAAAGTCTATGGTCTTCAAGTTGCATGAAAGTATGAAAGTTGGACCAAAGTAATGCATGAACTACTTTGAAGTTGCTGCATATACGAACGGTTATCATTGGAATACGACTTGTCATGCAACTTATGTCCAAAGTTGTATGACAAGTTGCACAAGTGTGAATGGAGCCTGAGGGACATTCACCCTACTTATCCTGGTGACCATGATCACTGAAAGTGAAAGAAAATCCCACATTTTGGAGTTATCCCCAGAACAGAGATAATCTTCCAAAGGGGGGCAATAGTTCTGGTGAATTTCCTTCCCTTTGGAGGCATTCACCCCAGGAAATCACCCCAATGGAACACAACTGGCACAAAAAAAAAAAAACCTGAGTATAGAACCCTCTCTAAAGCCGGCCATAGATGGATCAAAATTCGGCTGGTCCAGCAGGTACCCACCAAATTTCGATCCTTCTATGGGCTTGTTGGTTCATCTCTTATTACACTTCTTTACAACCAATCTGTTGGAAAATGTATCTGATGAGTGAATACTGACGGCAGGGAACTCCCCCCACTGTCAGAATACATTAGCTCCACAAGAGGGATTCCCCCATCCACCTCCAATGTGTGCATGGGGAAATCCAACCATTTTCTTTCATCAAACCCTCTAGTCCAGGGGTCTTTAAACTATGGCCCTCCAGTTGTTCAGGTACTACAATGCCCATCATGCCTAGTCATGTCTGTGAATGTCAGAGTTTTACAATGCCTCATGGGATGTGTAGTTCTACAACAGCTGGAGGGCCATAGTTTGAAGATTCCTGCTTTAGTCAAATAAAAGAAAATGAATCATGTATGGCCTCTGCCTTATACTATTCAACATAAAAAAAAAAGTTTTGGTTTGAGTTCTACTTTAAATCTCTTTTTTTTTTTTGCTGTCTTCTATTAGGGAGACTTTTCCTCACTTCCTCCCTTATAGACACAGGAGGGGATCAGGGGAAATCTTAAAGGCACTTCTTTAAAAAAAAAAAAAAAAAATTAATAAATAAAAATAAAAATACACCCATATTGCAAAAAGAAATAATATACATTTATTAATCTTTTGCATTGAAGCCTGCAAATGATTGCAATCAGTGCATTACAAGGACAATGCACAGGCTCCTGCAGACTATTCTTCCAGCCCCAGACCTTCGTTTATGGAGCTGGAGGAATTATTCAATGGCCCATGAGTATGATTCACAGATTCTATGAATGGATGACATCAATGTGTGGGCACAGCCATGCCAAATTGAAGTGATGCTAAAGGAAATCTTTTTTTTTATATAAATATAAAAAGATGTTACAATTGCCTGCTCTGTTCAAGGATATTGCAGAGGGGTCCCTTACCTCCTATTCTAGCAGTCTTCTGCCAGCGCTGTCCACTCCTCCAGGTGCTCTCTTAGCAAGGTGGGTGCTAAAGAAGCACCCTCATTCATGTTACTGAGCCGGGCTGTGTGCATCCATAAAACATTAGAATTTCTCGATTAATCGTTAATAAATAGCAGAGACCCTAGAGAATAAAATGGCGGTCGTTGCAATATTTTATGTCACACTGTATTTGCCCAGCGATCATTCAAAAACAATTTTTGGGGAAAAAAATACACTTTGATGGCCGTCTTCTCTACAAAAAAATACACTCCAATTAATTAAAAAGAAAAAAAAATCATAAAGTTAGTCACATTTTTTGTATAATGTGAAAAGATGATGTTACACCACGAGAATTGTGATCTTTATTCTAAGCAAAAAAAAAAATCATGACTCTCATTTTATCCAAAATTGTGTAGCTCGAACACACACATAGTGCTGGTAAGCCACGCCCCTGATCTCACCTCAAAGGAGTCGGACTTACCTATGGCTCCCAGTGCCCTCAGTGTCTCCTGTGAATGCAGCAAGTGATGGGAGCCTTGCTGGAGTGGTGATGGGAGTCAGGTAAGTGTTTAGGGTTGGGAATCGGTAGAACAAGCAGTCCACTTAAGGACCGGTAGGATTTGCCCCCTTAATGACCAGGCCATTGTTTGCGATACAGCACTGCGTTACTTTAACTGACAATTTCGCGGTCGTGCGACGCTGTACCCAAACAAAATTTATGTCCTTTTTTTCCCACAAATAGAGCTTTCTTTTGGTGGTATTTGATCACCTCTGCGGCTTATTTTTTTTGCACTATAAACAAAAAAAGACAATTTTGAAAAAAAAGCAGTATTTTTTACTTTTTTCTATAATAAATATCCCCCCCCCCCCCCCAAAAAAAAAAAACGTCTTCATCAGTTTAGGCCAATATGTATTCTTCTACATATTTTTGGTAAAAAAATAAAAAAAATCCCAATAAGCATATATTGATTGGTTTGTGCAAAAGTTATAGTGTCTACAAAATAGGGGATAGATTTATGGCATTTTTATTTATTTTTTTTTACTACTAATGGCGGTGATCTGCGTTTTTTAGCAGGAAATGCGACAGATCGGACACTTTTGACACTGTTTTGGGACCAGTGACATTTATAGAGTGATCAGTGCTATAAATAGCCACTGATTACTGTATAAATGTCACTGGCAGGGAAGAGGTTAACACTAGGGGGCAATCAAGGGGTTAAATGTGTCCTAGGGAGGCGTTTCTAACTATGGGGGATGGGACTGACAGGGAGTAGAGAGAGAAAGCTGTTCCTGATCATGAGGAACAACAGATCTCTCTCTCTACTTCCCTGACAGAACAAGGATCTGTCTGTTTACATTGACAGATCCCAGTTCTAGCTCTGTAAGGAGCGATCGCGGGTGGCCGGCGGACATCGCAACCGCCGGACATGCGCATAGGCTCCGGGGACACGGTGCTGGCTACAGCCTTTTTAAAGAGCCAACGGACAATGAAATTAATGCGATTTGCGCAGCCGTGCCAACCTGCCGCAGTACAGATGCAGCAGGTGATCGGCAAGTAGTTAAATTTAATGCAGAGAATGCATTTTAAGGTAAAAAAAAAAAAGAAATATACAGAATGCTGCGAGGAATAGAGCCCTGAGATTCAGGTAAGTAGACCCCCCGTGTTCCATGTTATACCCTAAATAGGAGTTTTCCATAACATGATGTGAAAGTTGGAGTTAGCCTCTTGGAAGACTTCCTCTTTCTGTTGTGGTGACAAGTGGAAGAAAGTGTTGGGTTTTCTCTGACTTCCGATGACAGTGATCACAAGGACAAGTAGAGGACAAATCTTACCACCGATGGTGCTACACGTCACTGACCTGCCAGGAAATGTCCCGACAACAGAATAGCTGCTCTGTGTAACAGAGGTTCCCCGTTCTTTCTGCCAAATACTTTGGCTTTATTAAAGGTTTGGTTTTATTAGACGTTTTGCTGCCAAGCGCTTTGCACTGCACTCAGTATAGGCATCAATGGGCATTTATTAGGAAGGCCTGTTTGCTCCTCAAGCATGCGGTTCATTCCCATGAACTGTTTGGATTTAGTTCTATCCCATACATGTGGATTTCCAATTATCGATATAAATGATATCCTGTAGACCAGGGATATGCAATTAGCAGACCTCCAGCTGTTGCAAAACTACAAGTCCCATCATGCCTCTGCCTCTGGGTGTCATGCTTGTGGCTGTCAGAGTCTTGCTATGCCTCATGGGACTTGTAGTTCTGTAACGGCTGGAGGTCCGCTAATTGCATATCGCTGCTTTAGACCGTCGCATAACAAGACCCTGCCATAGATCCGCACTGTGAGCTCAGTCTGATTCTGGGACAGGATGAGACCTTTAAAAGCCAATTGGTTGGCTTTACACTGATAACACTATAGAACCCCCGGGAAAGAAGAGGCAGAGAGAGAGAAGAGCCAAGTAAAGACATTGGGGGGGGGGGGGACCAAAGGGAATACGCTGAGTGCGACGTATAAAGGAAAGAAGAGGACATATAAAGCAGCCAGTCCCAATTCCTGTTCCTTTATCCCAGTGAAGGCTACAACAGTTTTCCCATTTAGTACGGGGTCCTAGGGCACAATAACCCAAATACACAGGTCAGCCTTTGCTTTAAGGACCAGCCTCGTTTTGAGATTTGGGTTTAAGTTTAAAACAGTTTTTTTTTGCTAGAAAATTACTTAGAACCCCCAAACATTATATATTGTTTTTTTTTCTAACACCCTAGAAAATAAAATGGCGGTCATTGCAATACTTTTTTTTTTTCACACCGTATTTGTGCGCTTTTTGGAAAAAAATTCACTTTTTTTACATAAAAAAAATAGGACAACAGTAAAGTTAGCCCAATTTTTTTTTATATTGTGAAAGATAATGTTACGCCGAGTAAATTGATACCAAACATGTCACGCTTCAAAATTGCGCCCGCTCGTGGAATGGCGTCAAACTTTTACCCTTAAAAATCTCCATAGGCGACATTTAAAAAATTCTACAGGTTGCATGTTTTGAGTTACTGAGGAGGTCTTGGGCTAGAATTATAGCTCTAGCTCTAACGATTGCGGCGATACCTCACATATGTGGTTTGACCACCGTTTTCATATGCGGGCGCTACTCATGTATACGTTCGCTTCTGCACACGAGCTCGCCGGGACGGGGCGCTTTAAAAAAAAAAAAAAATTTCTTATTTATTTTACTTGATTTTATTTATTTTTTCACAGTTTTTTTTTTTTTTTAAATGGGTCACTTTTATTCCTATTACAAGGAATGTAAACATCCCTTGTAATAGAAAAAAGCATGACAGGACTTCTTAAATATGAGATTTGGGGTCAAAAAGTCCTCAGATCTCATATTTGGGACTAAAATACAATAAAAAAAAAAAATTGTCATTTGAAAAAATGACTTTGAAAAAATGTCCCTTTAAGACGTATGGGCGGAAGCGACGTTATGATGTCGCTTCCGCCCTGCTATAGTATGGAGACGGGTGGGGGCCATCTTCCCCTCACTCATCTCCGGGAGAGTGACGGAGGGGGGGGGGGCCCTTCTCCCGCCGCCGATAACGGTGATCTCACGGCGAATCCGCGGCAGAGACCACCATTATCGTAAACGCGACCGGCTCCTGAAGAGATGGATACTTCGGTTGTGGCAGCAGCTGCCGCCGTTACCCAGATATCCACCTTCAAAGTGCTGACGTATATGTCCAGGAACCGATCTGCAAGTGATTATATGTGTGCAACGGATTAAAAAAGTTCTTATTTGTGTCAAACAGCTTACCAATGGCAGTGCAGGAAAACAGCAACGCATGTAAATGCATATGGAAAGGCATTTTCTGTGCATGTGACCCAAGCAGGGTGGATAAAGATCAATGATTTTTTCTTTTTTTTTTTTTATAAAATGCTTTTGGAGTAAAAATCTATCTAAAAAGTTAGTTTTCTATTTGAGATACAGTAATAATTTAGTTTATTCAGCATGAAATGGAGCTTAGTTATGTAACATGAAGCTGTATATTCTGCAATATTTCCATTTTTGGTAAACTCATACAATGAATCCAAGCTCTGCAAGCGGAGATAACATGCACTGCATTTGATGCATTAAAGTGGAGTTCCACCCAAAAGTGGAACTTCCACTAATCAGATTCCTCCCCCCCTCCGGTGACACAGTTGGCACCTTTCAGGGGGGAGGGGGGTGCAGATACCTGTATATTACAGGTATCTGTACCCACTTCCGGCATAAATAGCCGCAGAATCTGCGGTTATTTACGCCACTTCCTGCTCCCGCCCGCTGCCTGCTGGGAAACACACACGGGTCCCAGAGGCAGCAGGGAGCATTCGTATTGCACGGCGCGACTCGCGCATGCGCAGTAGGGAACCGGGAAGTGAAGCCGCACGGCTTCATTTCCTGATTCCCTTACCGAAGATGGAGGCGGCAGCACCCGAGGACGGAGAGACGCTTCGGCCTCGGGTGCCGACATCGCGGGCGCCCTGGACAGGTAAGTGTCCATGTTTTAAAAGTCAGCAGCTGCAGTATTTGTAGCTGCTGACTTTTAAAATTTTTTCTTTCGGCGGCGCCCCGCTTTAACATAATTTCACAGTAACCATGAGATGAACCAAAGTTCAGGAATATCCCATTGTTTTGAAAATCTATGTACACTACAAACTGTATGAATCAGTTCTGATAATCGCTGTTTTACTAACCTGACGGCTTATTATTCTAAATAGGAAACCTTCATTTTGTTTGCAAATATTAACGATTCTAACAACCAGCAAGAATAAGTCCTTACATTTAAAGAGCACCTGTCACTTCAGATCCATTATGGCAGCGCCTGCTAGCGGCATCCACTCACCCGCTGCCGCCTCGTCCCTCACCTTGTTGTGTCTCTGCCACATCACCAGCTGTCCCATTAAAGTGAATGAGACTGTCGGTGAGACAACAGCAGGTCAGAGGAGGAGCCGCTGGGGGACACAGATGACAGTGGCTCTTTCAAAATTATGATTTAAATCGAATCGATTTTAATCAAGCCTTTTTGCTAGTGATTTAAATCATGATTTAGAATCGACTTCAACATGCCAGCCAAGCAACCTGCATTTTTCAAAAAGATGCATCAGCCTCCAACCTTGTGTTTGTAAAGTGGGATCAAACTCAAAATGTAAAAAAAAAAAAAAAGCTGCCAGGCAGGGATTTTAAGACAGAAGAGACTCTATTGGTCTCTTTTGTCATAAATGCTTCCCCCTGCCTGTCAGCAGTAACACTAAGCCGCGCATGCACAGCTCACAGTACAATTACGGCATGATGAAGTGACGCCCATGCGCATGCGCAGGAGTGAGATATCGTGGCCCAGCCAATCAAGCTGCCAAAACTGAAGGAAGACTGGGAAAACAGGGAGGCATCAGAGCACAAATAGTGCTGCCCTGGAGGGCATCCTTTGACAGTGAAGTCTGTCATAATGTGCTGGCATGTGGCATAAACCTGCACGGGGTCCTCTCTTTAAGAAAAAAAAAAAAAGTATTACCACTTTAACAGGTTTCCTTTAAAGTGGTAGTAAACCCTTCCATATACCCAGTGAAGGGACTATCCTCAGGTGATACATGGAGCTCTACCTGTCTGTCTGCAGTTTTCTCTCCTCTACGTCCATTCTAAGTGCAGAATTTATAAAGCTTGTCTGAGAATTCAGGAAAAAGGGGGAGGAGAGCTGAAGTTACGCTCTGCAGAGGTCAGTGAGGAGAGCTCTGAAAGCTGATTGGAGGGAAGAGACACGCCCCCTTCACACAGGAACAGAGTTGAGGCTGTCAATCAGCTGGATATCCCTCCCCTGTCACCACATTTCTCTTGGTGTCAGGAAAACTCATCAGAAGCGATTAATGCTGATAGAGGAACAAAGCAGCAGCCAGAACTGACATTTAGTGCTCTTAATTGAGACAGGCACACACTATAGATAAATGTGCTTTGTTCATATATCATGCCTGAGGTTTACAACTACTTTCAGCCCAGGTGCGAGTTAGAAATCGTGTGGGTTCAGCTGAACTCAAACCGGCAATGCAGTCCGACTTCGGGGGCGATTTGACAGATATCTGTGTGTTCCTGCACAGGTATCTATTTAAATTGCCCTCAATGTCACCAAAAGTAGTACAGGAACTACATTTGGGAATCGGTGCGCCGCCAAAAAGTCGGCCCTGCACCCATTCGCATGGTGCCATTGCTGGCAATAGCCGCCAATTTGGCATGCGATGTGACATGTCGGCCAAATCAGCCCAATGTGATCGTGGGCTAAGTGTCAAAATAATGGTTTTCAGAAAGCCCAAAACGTGACTTCCATTGCTGTGGGACCAGAAGAACCTAGTTTAGGCTGGCCATACACAACTCAGATTTCAGCTGATTAACACTTGACCTGTGGGAGACCCTGCCCACGTCACATGGCTTGACAAATGACAGAGATTAAAGGAGACAAGCAGAAAATAGTCGATCGACTGCTGTCACTGTTCAGGTGTTGACAAGCTGCAGGTTCTGGTTTTATAACTAGGCATGGGGAGATTTGTCCATCCACTGTTTAGAATATATTTGGGGAATCTATAGATTTATCTTTTACAACCCACAAAGCTAAATGAGAGAAATCTTTACGTGTATGGACAAGCTTTAGGATCCCCACTAAAAGCAGCAAAAAAGAATAGAGCCACATTGGACACAACACATCAATGACATCTTTTGGCTGCAGGATGAATAATAAAACGTAACCGATTGCTGTCCCCAACAAAAGGATTGTTCATTAGTGCTGAGATTTCACCCACAGACTCTGCAACTGAGAACACATACAATCGTCTGGGGATGGAGAGAACACATACAATCGTCGGGGGATGGAAAGAACACATACAATCGTCGGGGGATGGAAAGAACACATACAATCGTCGGGGGATGGAAAGAACACATACAATCGTCGGGGGATGGAGAGAACACATACAATCATCGGGGGATGGAGAGAACACGTACAATCGTCAGGGGATGGAGAGAACACATACAATCGTCTGGGGATGGAGAGAACATATACAATCGTCGGGGGATGGAGAGAACACATACAATCGTCAGGGGATGGAGAGAACACATACAATCGTCAGGGGATGGAGAGAACACATACAATCGTCGGGGGATGGAGAGAACACATACAATCATCGGGGGATGGAGAGAACACATACAATCATCGGGGGATGGAGAGAACACATACAATCGTCGGGGGATGGAGAGAACACATACAATCGTCGGGGGATGGAGAGAACACATACAATCGTCGGGGGATGGAGAGAACACATACAATCATCGGGGGATGGAGAGAACACATACAATCATCGGGGGATGGAGAGAACACATACAATCGTCGGGGGATAGAGAGAACACATACAATCGTCGGGGGTTGGAGAGAACACATACAATCGTCAGGGGTTGGAGAACACATACAATCGTCTGGGGTTGGAGAACACATACAATCGTCGGGGGATGGAGAGAACACATACAATCGTTGGGGGTTGGAGAGAACACATACAATCGTCGGGGGATGGAGAGAACACATACAATCGTCGGGGGATGGAGAGAACACATACAATCGTCGGGGGATGGAGAGAACACATACAATCGTCGGGGGATGGAGAGAACACATACAATCGTCGGGGGATGGAGAGAACACATACAATCGTCGAGGGATGGAGAGAACACATACAATCGTCGGGGGATGGAGAGAACACATACAATCGTCGGGGGATGGAGAGAACACATACAATCGTCGGGGGTTGCCATGCAGAGGGCAGAGAGAGGACACAAGGATGGAGCAGCTTATACAGATCAAAGAGCGGATGAATGAGAAAAGTCAATCAGAGCAATTCTAGTTCAGACAACACAACACTAATCACTGCGCTAATAAAGCTATTCAGCAGATTTTCCAATATCACAATGTTCAATCACAGGAGCTCCGGGACGGCACTTCTCTAAGCTCTTGCGAAAACGCTTTTTTTTGGTTCCATAAAATCAAATGGAGACTTTCAGGTTTGAATATAAAACAGAATATAAAACTGTGACACCTGTACTGGTGACAACTCAAAGAAATTTCCTAGAACTTCCAAGAGATCTCCTCTCACTTCCTTGGGTAGCTCCAGGGCAGGAAGTCCAGGGAGATCACCGGGGAGATCACCAAGGAAATCACCGGGGAGATCACCAAGGAAATCACCGGGGAGATCACCAAGGAAATCACCGGGGAGGTCACCAAGGAAATCACCGGGGAGGTCACCAAGGAAATCACCGGGGAGATCACCAAGGAAATCACCGGGGAGATCACCAAGGAAATCACCGGGGAGATCACCAAGGAAATCACCGGGGAGATCACCAAGGAAATCACCGGGGAGGTCACCAAGGAAATCACCGGGGAGGTCACCAAGGAAATCACCGGGGAGATCACCAAGGAAATCACCGGGGAGATCACCAAGGAAATCACCGGGGAGATCACCAAGGAAATCACCGGGGAGATCACCAAGGAAATCACCGGGGAGATCACCAAGGAAATCACCGGGGAGATCACCAAGGAAATCACCGGGGAGATCACCAAGGAAATCACCGGGGAGATCACCAAGGAAATCACCGGGGAGATCACCAAGGAAATCACTGGGAGATCACCAAGGAAATCACTGGGAGATCACCAAGGAAATCACTGGGAGATCACCAAGGAAATCACCGGGGAGATCACCAAGGAAATCACCGGGGAGATCACCAAGGAAATCACCGGGGAGATCACCAAGGAAATCACCGGGGAGATCACCAAGGAAATCACTGGGAGATCACCAAGGAAATCACTGGGAGATCACCAAGGAAATCACTGGGAGATCACCAAGGAAATCACTGGGGAGATCACCAAGGAAATCACTGGGAGATCACCAAGGAAATCACTGGGAGATCACCAAGGAAATCACTGGGAGATCACCAAGGAAATCACTGGGGAGATCACCAAGGAAATCACTGGGAGATCACCAAGGAAATCACTGGGAGATCACCAAGGAAATCACTGGGAGATCACCAAGGAAATCACTGGGGAGATCACCAAGGAAATCACTGGGAGATCACCAAGGAAATCACTGGGAGATCACCAAGGAAATCACTGGGGAGATCACCAAGGAAATCACTGGGGAGATCACCAAGGAAATCACTGGGAGATCACCAAGGAAATCACTGGGAGATCACCAAGGAAATCACCAAGGAAATCACCGGGGAGATCACCAAGGAAATCACTGGGAGATCACCAAGGAAATCACTGGGAGATCACCAAGGAAATCACTGGGAGATCACCAAGGAAATCACTGGGAGATCACCAAGGAAATCACTGGGAGATCACCAAGGAAATCACTGGGGAGATCACCAAGGAAATCACTGGGAGATCACCAAGGAAATCACTGGGAGATCACCAAGGAAATCACTGGGAGATCACCAAGGAAATCACTGGGGAGATCACCAAGGAAATCACTGGGAGATCACCAAGGAAATCACTGGGAGATCACCAAGAAAATCACTGGGAGATCACCAAGGAAATCACTGGGGAGATCACCAAGGAAATCACTGGGAGATCACCAAGGAAATCACTGGGAGATCACCAAGGAAATCACTGGGAGATCACCAAGGAAATCACTGGGGAGATCACCAAGGAAATCACTGGGAGATCACCAAGGAAATCACTGGGAGATCACCAAGGAAATCACTGGGAGATCACCAAGGAAATCACTGGGGAGATCACCAAGGAAATCACTGGGAGATCACCAAGGAAATCACTGGGAGATCACCAAGGAAATCACCAAGGAAATCACCGGGGAGATCACCAAGGAAATCACTGGGAGATCACCAAGGAAATCACTGGGAGATCACCAAGGAAATCACTGGGAGATCACCAAGGAAATCACTGGGAGATCACCAAGGAAATCACTGGGAGATCACCAAGGAAATCACTGGGAGATCACCAAGGAAATCACTGGGGAGATCACCAAGGAAATCACTGGGAGATCACCAAGGAAATCACTGGGAGATCACCAAGGAAATCACCAAGGAAATCACCAAGGAAATCACCAAGGAAATCACCGGGGAGATCACCAAGGAAATCACCGGGGAGATCACCAAGGAAATCACTGGGAGATCACCAAGGAAATCACTGGGGAGATCACCAAGGAAATCACAGGGAGATCACCAAGGAAATCACCAAGGAAATCACCGGGGAGATCACCAAGGAAATCACCGGGGAGATCACCAAGGAAATCACCGGGGAGATCACCAAGGAAATCACTGGGAGATCCCCAAGGAAATCACTGGGAGATCACCAAGGAAATCACCGGGGAGATCACCAAGGAAATCACTGGGAGATCACCAAGGAAATCACTGGGGAGATCACCAAGGAAATCACTGGGAGATCACCAAGGAAATCACTGGGAGATCACCAAGGAAATCACTGGGAGATCACCAAGGAAATCACCAAGGAAATCACCGGGGAGATCACCAAGGAAATCACTGGGAGATCACCAAGGAAATCACCAATTAAATCACCAAGGAAATCACCGGGGAGATCACCAAGGAAATCACTGGGAAATCACCAAGGAAATCACCGGGGAGATCACCAAGGAAATCACCAGGGAGATCACCGGGGAGATCACAGGGGAGATCACCAAGGAAATCACTGGGGAGATCACCAAGGAAATCACTGGGGAGATCACCAAGGAAATCACTGGGGAGATCACCAAGGAAATCACTGGGGAGATCACCAAGGAAATCACTGGGGAGATCACCAAGGAAATCACTGGGGAGATCACCAAGGAAATCACTGGGGAGATCACCAAGGAAATCACTGGGGAGATCACCAAGGAAATCACTGGGGAGATCACCAAGGAAATCACCGGGGAGATCACCAAGGAAATCACCGGGGAGATCACCAAGGAAATCACCGGGGAGATCACCAAGGAAATCACTGGGAGATCACCAAGGAAATCACTGGGGAGATCACCAAGGAAATCACTGGGAGATCACCAAGGAAATCACTGGGAGATCACCAAGGAAATCACTGGGAGATCACCAAGGAAATCACCAAGGAAATCACCGGGGAGATCACCAAGGAAATCACTGGGAGATCACCAAGGAAATCACCAATTAAATCACCAAGGAAATCACCGGGGAGATCACCAAGGAAATCACTGGGAAATCACCAAGGAAATCACCGGGGAGATCACCAAGGAAATCACCAGGGAGATCACCGGGGAGATCACAGGGGAGATCACCAAGGAAATCACTGGGGAGATCACCAAGGAAATCACTGGGAGATCACCAAGGAAATCACTGGGAGATCACCAAGGAAATCACTGGGGAGATCACCAAGGAAATCACTGGGAGATCACCAAGGAAATCACTGGGAGATCACCAAGGAAATCACTGGGAGATCACCAAGGAAATCACTGGGGAGATCACCAAGGAAATCACTGGGAGATCACCAAGGAAATCACTGGGAGATCACCAAGGAAATCACTGGGGAGATCACCAAGGAAATCACTGGGGAGATCACCAAGGAAATCACTGGGAGATCACCAAGGAAATCACTGGGAGATCACCAAGGAAATCACCAAGGAAATCACCGGGGAGATCACCAAGGAAATCACTGGGAGATCACCAAGGAAATCACTGGGAGATCACCAAGGAAATCACTGGGAGATCACCAAGGAAATCACTGGGAGATCACCAAGGAAATCACTGGGGAGATCACCAAGGAAATCACTGGGGAGATCACCAAGGAAATCACTGGGAGATCACCAAGGAAATCACTGGGAGATCACCAAGGAAATCACTGGGGAGATCACCAAGGAAATCACTGGGAGATCACCAAGGAAATCACTGGGAGATCACCAAGGAAATCACTGGGAGATCACCAAGGAAATCACTGGGGAGATCACCAAGGAAATCACTGGGAGATCACCAAGGAAATCACTGGGAGATCACCAAGGAAATCACTGGGAGATCACCAAGGAAATCACTGGGGAGATCACCAAGGAAATCACTGGGAAATCACCAAGGAAATCACCGGGGAGATCACCAAGGAAATCACCAGGGAGATCACCGGGGAGATCACAGGGGAGATCACCAAGGAAATCACTGGGGAGATCACCAAGGAAATCACTGGGGAGATCACCAAGGAAATCACTGGGGAGATCACCAAGGAAATCACTGGGGAGATCACCAAGGAAATCACTGGGGAGATCACCAAGGAAATCACTGGGGAGATCACCAAGGAAATCACTGGGGAGATCACCAAGGAAATCACTGGGGAGATCACCAAGGAAATCACTGGGGAGATCACCAAGGAAATCACCGGGGAGATCACCAAGGAAATCACCGGGGAGATCACCAAGGAAATCACCGGGGAGATCACCAAGGAAATCACCGGGGAGATCACCAAGGAAATCACCGGGGAGATCACCAAGGAAATCACTGGGAGATCACCAAGGAAATCACTGGGAGATCACCAAGGAAATCACTGGGAGATCACCAAGGAAATCACTGGGAGATCACCAAGGAAATCACTGGGAGATCACCAAGGAAATCACTGGGGAGATCACCAAGGAAATCACTGGGAGATCACCAAGGAAATCACTGGGAGATCACCAAGGAAATCACTGGGAGATCACCAAGGAAATCACTGGGGAGATCACCAAGGAAATCACTGGGAGATCACCAAGGAAATCACTGGGAGATCACCAAGGAAATCACTGGGAGATCACCAAGGAAATCACTGGGGAGATCACCAAGGAAATCACTGGGAGATCACCAAGGAAATCACTGGGAGATCACCAAGGAAATCACTGGGAGATCACCAAGGAAATCACTGGGGAGATCACCAAGGAAATCACTGGGAGATCACCAAGGAAATCACTGGGAGATCACCAAGGAAATCACTGGGGAGATCACCAAGGAAATCACTGGGAGATCACCAAGGAAATCACTGGGAGATCACCAAGGAAATCACTGGGAGATCACCAAGGAAATCACTGGGAGATCACCAAGGAAATCACCAAGGAAATCACCGGGGAGATCACCAAGGAAATCACTGGAAGATCACCAAGGAAATCACCAATTAAATCACCAAGGAAATCACCGGGGAGATCACCAAGGAAATCACTGGGAAATCACCAAGGAAATCACCGGGGAGATCACCAAGGAAATCACCAGGGAGATCACCGGGGAGATCACAGGGGAGATCACCAAGGAAATCACTGGGGAGATCACCAAGGAAATCACTGGGGAGATCACCAAGGAAATCACTGGGGAGATCACCAAGGAAATCACTGGGGAGATCACCAAGGAAATCACTGGGGAGATCACCAAGGAAATCACTGGGGAGATCACCAAGGAAATCACTGGGGAGATCACCAAGGAAATCACTGGGGAGATCACCAAGGAAATCACCGGGGAGATCACCAAGGAAATCACCGGGGAGATCACCAAGGAAATCACCGGGGAGATCACCAAGGAAATCACCGGGGAGATCACCAAGGAAATCACTGGGAGATCACCAAGGAAATCACTGGGAGATCACCAAGGAAATCACTGGGAGATCACCAAGGAAATCACTGGGAGATCACCAAGGAAATCACTGGGAGATCACCAAGGAAATCACTGGGAGATCACCAAGGAAATCACTGGGGAGATCACCAAGGAAATCACTGGGAGATCACCAAGGAAATCACTGGGAGATCACCAAGGAAATCACTGGGAGATCACCAAGGAAATCACTGGGGAGATCACCAAGGAAATCACTGGGAGATCACCAAGGAAATCACTGGGAGATCACCAAGGAAATCACTGGGAGATCACCAAGGAAATCACTGGGGAGATCACCAAGGAAATCACTGGGAGATCACCAAGGAAATCACTGGGAGATCACCAAGGAAATCACTGGGAGATCACCAAGGAAATCACTGGGGAGATCACCAAGGAAATCACTGGGAGATCACCAAGGAAATCACTGGGAGATCACCAAGGAAATCACCAAGGAAATCACCGGGGAGATCACCAAGGAAATCACTGGGAGATCACCAAGGAAATCACTGGGAGATCACCAAGGAAATCACTGGGAGATCACCAAGGAAATCACTGGGAGATCACCAAGGAAATCACTGGGGAGATCACCAAGGAAATCACTGGGAGATCACCAAGGAAATCACTGGGAGATCACCAAGGAAATCACTGGGAGATCACCAAGGAAATCACCAAGGAAATCACCAAGGAAATCACCAAGGAAATCACCGGGGAGATCACCAAGGAAATCACCGGGGAGATCACCAAGGAAATCACTGGGAGATCACCAAGGAAATCACTGGGGAGATCACCAAGGAAATCACTGGGAGATCACCAAGGAAATCACCAAGGAAATCACCGGGGAGATCACCAAGGAAATCACCGGGGAGATCACCAAGGAAATCACCGGGGAGATCACCAAGGAAATCACTGGGAGATCACCAAGGAAATCACTGGGGAGATCACCAAGGAAATCACTGGGAGATCACCAAGGAAATCACCGGGGAGATCACCAAGGAAATCACTGGGAGATCACCAAGGAAATCACTGGGGAGATCACCAAGGAAATCACTGGGAGATCACCAAGGAAATCACCGGGGAGATCACCAAGGAAATCACTGGGAGATCACCAAGGAAATCACCGGGGAGATCACCAAGGAAATCACTGGGAGATCACCAAGGAAATCACCAATTAAATCACCAAGGAAATCACCGGGGAGATCACCAAGGAAATCACTGGGGAGATCACCAAGGAAATCACCAGGGAGATCACCGGGGAGATCACAGGGGAGATCACCAAGGAAATCACTGGGGAGATCACCAAGGAAATCACTGGGGAGATCACCAAGGAAATCACTGGGGAGATCACCAAGGAAATCACTGGGGAGATCACCAAGGAAATCACTGGGGAGATCACCAAGGAAATCACTGGGGAGATCACCAAGGAAATCACTGGGGAGATCACCAAGGAAATCACTGGGGAGATCACCAAGGAAATCACTGGGGAGATCACCAAGGAAATCACTGGGGAGATCACCAAGGAAATCACTGGGGAGATCACCGAGGAAATCACCATGGAGATCACCGGGGAGACAGACAGAAAAAACTAACTAAAAGGGTTTTTAGCTCCAGGGGGGCGGAGTGAAATGTGTTGGGGCGTGGCCTGGTCAGAGTCCAGGCTGAGGTTGCCACTCCATTCATTGCAGCAGGACACCATAGATGTGCGCCTTCCAGGGGTCACCTCTTTTCTTAAAACCCCTTTCACACTGGGGCCGCCCGTACGTTCGCTGTAAAGCGGCGCTCGTTTTAGCGACGCTTTACTGCTGTTTAAGCTGCGCTTTTCAGCCACTAGAGGGGCGCCTTAAAAAAAAAAGGGGGGTTAAAAACTCCCGTGTTGCAGCACTGCCCATTCACTGCAATGGGCATGGGCGTTTTGGGAGCGGTGTATACAGGGCTTCCAAACCGCCCCAAAGACACTGCTTGCATGACTTTTTCTAACGTCCCGCAAGCACACCGCCCCAATGTGAAAGCACTCATTGCAATGAATGGGAGGCCATTTTTAGGCGCTTACAGACACTATTTCTAGCACTAAAACGCCTGAAAACTGCCTCAGCGTGAAGAGGTTAAAGTGGAGTTCCACCCACTTTTACAACTCTTCAGCATCCCTCACTAAACTGTGCACTGTAAACAAATTGGATATTTTTTAACCACTTCCCGCCCACGGGCGTCATATGACGTCCTGGGCTTTGAGCAGGTATATCTGAATGATGCCTGTAGTTACAGACATCATTCTGATATTGCCGGTTTCAGCCGGCGAATCTCTACACCATAGGAATGATCATAGCGGCCGTTCCACCGCTTGATCGTTCCTATGGGAGGCGAGAGGGGACGTCCCCCCCCTCCCGCCGCCCTCCGGTGCTTGTTCCGACTCACCGTTACGATCGGTGAGGCGGAGAGCGGATCCGCCGGCGCCGGATGTAGATCATAGAGATTTCCGGCGGACCAGATGGTCGCCGGAGTCTCTATGATCATCGGAGGCCGGGCGCGATGTTATGACGTCACGCCCGGCCTCTCCATTCAAAAAAACGGCGCCGCTTCGGCTGGGAAGCGGCGATCGTTTTATTTTTTTTTTTATTTCAGGCTTCCCAGCCTAGTGGTGAGATATGGGGTCTTATTGACCCCATATCTCACTATTAAGAGGACCTGTCATGTTATATTCCTATTACAAGGGATGTTTACATTCCTTGTAATAGGAATAAAAGTGATCAAAAAATTTTTTTTTTCAAAAAAGTGTAAAAAAATAAAAATATATATATAATTATCAATAAAAAAAAATTTTTTTTTAAAGCGCCGCTGTCCCCGTGTGCTGGCACGCAGAAGCGAACGCATACGTAAGTCCCGTCCACATATGAAAACGGTGTTCAAACCATACATGTGAGGTATCACCGCGAACATTGGAGCGAGAGCAATAATTTTGTCACTAGACCTCCTCTGTAACTCAAAACATGTAACCAGTAAAAAAATTTCAAGCGTCGCCTATGGGGATTTTTAAGTACCGAACATTGGCGCCATTCTATGAGCGTGTGCAATTTTGAAGCGGGACATGTTAGGTATCTATTTACTCGGCGTAACTTCATCTTTCACAATATGCAAAAACATTGGGCTAACTTTACTGTTTTGTTTTTTTTTAAAACACAAAACTGTTTTTTTCCCCAAAAAAACGCGTTCAAAAAATTCCTGCGCAAATACCGTGTGAGATAAAAAGTTGTAACAACCGCCATTGTATTCTCTAGGGTTTTTGCTAAAAAAAATATATAATGTTTGGGGGTTCTATGTAATTTTCTAGCAAAAAAATTATGATTTTTACAGGAAGAGAGAAATGTCAAAATTGGCCCGGTAAGGAAGTGGTTAAATTATTTTCTCAGCACCTACTGTATATCTGCTGTATTCATTTTTCACTTCCTCCTCCCTGGCCGCGGCCCATCACATCATTTCCTGTTTGCAATGCCTTCTGGGAAGGGGCGGCAACTTCCTCTGACACTGCCGTTGCTATGGAAACCTGACCTGAAACCTATTACACTGCTTGTGCTGCACTGAGCATGTGCGAGATCTGCAAGGATGAGATCCAGGAAGAAATACAGTCTGGCTTCAGATGCCCACACTTAAGATGGCCACGGCCTGCTGTAAGTTTATAAAATAACAAACTACTGCTATAAACTAACAAAACAGACCTTAGTTTACAGACTAACTTTACTAGAATACATTAAGCTTGTGTATTATAGCGGTATTTTTATTTAAAAAGTATAATTTCAGCCGGAACACCACTTTAAGGACCAAGCCTTTTTCTGACTTTTGTTGTTTACAAGTTTAAATCAGTATTTTTTGCTAGAAAAGTTACTTGGCACCCCCAAACATTATATATATTTTTTCACCTTCATGAATTAAAAAACAACAAAACAGTAAAGTTAGCCCAATATTTTTCTATATTGTGAAAGCTGAAGTTACGCCGAGTAAATAGATACCCAACATGTCATGCTTCAAAATTGCGCATGCTCGTGGAATGGCGACAAACTACGGTACTTGAAAATCTTCATAGGCGACGCTTTAAACATTTTTACAGGTTACCGGCTTAGAGTTACAGAGGAGGTCTAGTGCTAGAATTATTGCTCTCGCCCAATCGTGGCGATACCTCACATGTGTGGTTTTAAACACCGTTTACATATGTGAGCGCGACTTCTGTATGCGTTTGCTTCTACACGTGAGCTCGGAGGGATGGGACGCTTTAAACATTTTTCTTATTTATGTAACTTTAATTTTTTTATTTTTACACTATCCCTTTAAAAAAAAAAGTTTTATTCCTATTAGGAAATATCCTCCCCCGCTGCCCACAAAAGTGATCCCACCACCGGGAGAACTTTTATGTTAAAATAGATCGCTCGCTGTTTAAATAAAAATACCGGGGTTCTGGTAGCTAGCTGCTGCCCTAACCCCAGTATAGAACGTCAAACTAATGACATATATACACAGTGGGCGGTCCAGAAATGGTGTATTTCCAATTGTGATAACACCTACATTATATGGCTTGCAAGTTCCCATTCACATAGCATAACTTAAATATATATTTTTTTAAATACTGCTTATCCTAATTCCCTAAAAATCCTACCTTGCTTTCCCCTTCTATGTAACATTAGGGTGGGGGCTGAGGAGCTATTATTGTCATAATTAACACTGTCTGTGTTATGATGGCAGATCTCATCATCAGTTGTAAACGAGATTCGCACACTGTCCTAACAAATGTAGATCTCAGGATGTGTTGCTGCCATCTATGTACACCTCCCAACTTTCTGAGATGGGAATGAGGGACACCTATCAGCAAAACGTATGCAGGCATAGGACACACCCCTTGCCACACCCCCTTAAAGGAGAATTGTAAAAAAAAAATAAGATTGGTTAGCCCACAAGTGCTTTTTTTTTTACCACTACTATTCCTTTATATTGGCTTTTGGAATTTACAAATCAATTTAGCAATTTAGAAATCAGATAAAAGGTTTAGCGCTGGGAAACACTTTTTGATAGATAAAAAGTACATTTTTTATACATCTATATAGATCAGACCAAACTGAGGGACAAATGAGGAGGAAAGAAGGACATTGCTCCAAATCAGGGACAGTCCCTCGAAATCAGGGACAGTTGGGAGGTATGATACATGTATAAGCAATGATAGCATTATATGGCATCAATACTATCATTTCCATTGCATACTTAGAACTTTATGCTGAACTGTATGCATGCTCGGTTGCCTGTTTCAGTGACAGTCACACCGCTTATTTCTTGCATGGGAGTCAAAGGGACAGGAAGTGAAAGAAAATCCCCCTCAGCGGAGTCAGAGTCAGGAATAAAAAAACCATTACAAGCATACCTCCCAACATTTTGAGATTGGAATGAGGGACACCTACTAGCAAAAGTATGTAGGCATAGGCCACTCCCCCTGCCACGCCCCCTTAAAGGAGAATTAACCAAAAAAAAAAGGGTAATTAAATCCACAAGGGCTTTTTTTTTTACTACTATTCCTTTATATTGGCTTTTAAAATTTACAAATGCAGAAATTTAGAAATTGGATGAAAGGTTTAGCACTGGGAAACACTTTTTAAAAGATAAAAAGTGCGTTTTCTATACAACTATATGGATCAGACCAAAATGAGGGACAAATGAGGCGGAATGAGGGACAGAGGGACATTGCTCCAAATCAGGGACAGTCCCTCGAAATCAGGGACAGCTGGGAGCTATGTTACACATAAAGAGCTCAATGTGTAGACGATACATTGTATCCTAATGTGCTTATACAATAAAAACGGTCTCTCAATTTGTCCCTCTAATTGCACTTTATAATGCTCAGAATAGCTTGTAAACCTGTATAAGGAAACCACTAAAAAACGAAAGTTGTTTTTAAGCATGCTCTTTGAATGGGAAACTATGGGGGGGGGGGGGGGGGTGTTGCAAAGGAGGAAGCGTACTTTAAAACTTTCTTTTCTCTATGCAAACCTAAAAAAAGAAAGTTGGGCTTTACATATTGTATACTTGAATGTTGTTTTTGTTTTTTTTTAACATCAAGCATTTTTTAGAATATGAAATATCCCAAGGAGCCTGCGGTATGTGTGTATGGAAACGCAGTACATCTCCAGCATTACAAAAAGGGGTTCCCAGATCATGGGCAAAAATGACTTGGGTGGACTGTGTGCCATGCAGTCATCAAGATTTGAAATCCAATTTTGTCCGGAGTCAAAGGCTGGCCATACATTATACCATTTTCTTGTGCAACTTTCCTTTAGTTTGACCAAAAACATATAATAGGAGGTCAAAACCTAAACACTTTCAATTCGTATGCAATCAGACAGGCCCTTCTACTACATAGTTGAAGGTAAATCTAAAGAAAATTGAATAAGAAAATTGTATGGTGTATGGCCAGCTTAAGTTTAAAGTGAAAGCAAAGGGCTGTGAACACAACATGAAGGAGATAGAAGGAAACAGGTGAAAGAGCGGACAACACTATGCGAGGTATATGTCTAAGGAGCGCGGTAATGGGTTTAGAGCGGTAATGGGTTTAGCGGGGGGTGCCGAAAGGGAAAGACAGTAAACAATGATCAAGTAACGGGTGAGCCGAGGTCTACAGACAATAGACAATACCAGAAAGAACTCAATAGGGGAAGATCATTGGAAAATGAAGACAGGATAGGGAAATACAGAGACTGATCACACAAAGTACATAGAAGGTCGAACACCGAGGACCGAGGTCCGGATCACATTGTACCGTGAAAGGCGGCAAAGGAAAAGCCACAGGTAATAACAGCTGCACAACTGCACTGACAGCTATTGAGCAGAGCAAGAGTTGAATAAGAAAATTGTATGGTGTATGGCCAGCTTAAGTTTAAAGTGAAAGCAAAGGGCTGTGAACACAACATGAAGGATAGAAGGAAACAAGTGAAAGAGCGGACAACACTATGAGAGGTCCATTTCTAAGGAGCGCGGTAATGGGTTTAGAGCGGTAATGGGTTTAGAGCGGTAATGGGTTTAGAGCGGTAATGGGTTTAGCGTGGGGTGCCAAAAGGGAAAGACAGTAAACAATGATCAGGTAACGGGTGAGTCGAGGTCTACAGATAATAGACAATACCAGAAAGAACTGGATAGGTGAAGATCATTGGAAAATAAAGACAGGATAGGGAAATACAGAGACTGATCACACAAAGTACATAGAAGGTCAAACACTGCGGACCGAGGTCCGGATCACACTGTACCGTGAAAGGCGACGAAGGAAAAGCCACAGGTAATAACAGCTGCATTGACAGCTATTGAGCAGAGCAAGAATCCCCACCATAGTGCCTCCATGTGAGCGTGTGAGACTTGTGCCGTGGGCTCTGCCGGCTCTTCCTGTTCTCCAGCCCTGCCCTGCTTTCCCCTCCTGCTGCCTGTCACATTGCCACCAGCAGAGACCGGCATCTCATAGTGAAAGCTGCAGACAGTCTGGGGAGGGGGAGGGGAGTGCACCTGCCCAAAATACTCTGTGCAGGCATGCAGAGTCCTCTTCAAGACCTAAATGGGGGCCCAGACACCGACAGAGACAAGTCGTCAAGGAGCTTCATGGGCTACAATGGAAGAATACTCTACACTGTTGCAAATATTTTAACAAATTTCCCTGGATGCTTGAATACTGAACTGGTATATTTAAAGGGGGGCATTGCATGCAAAAGCAAGGAAAAAACAGCAAAAACACTTAGCGATACCTAAAAAAATAAAAAAAAAATAAAAAAAGGAGGAGGAGAAATAAACCAGCTTACTTTAGAAGCTGGCTCCCAGCCTTTGTATGGGTGATGCCATGCACCGCAGCCTTCTGGGAACTCTGAGGAGCGTCTCCCAGGACCTCCTGCTCTATTAGCCCCCTCACAATGCCATGTGCAGATGCAGGACTTCACCAGAGCCTCCACAGTCCTCTGGAACTCCCTACCCCAATCTCACCAGAGCCTCCACAGTCCTCTGGAACTCCCTATCCCAATCTCACCAGAGCCTCCACAGTCCTCTGGAACTCCCTACCCCAATCTCACCAGAGCCTCCACAGTCCTCTGGAACTCCCTACCCCAATCTAACCAGAGCCTACACAGTCCTCTGGAACTCCCTACCCCAATCTCACCAGAGCCTCCACAGTCCTCTGGAACTCCCTACCCCAATCTCACCAGAGCCTCCACAGTCCTCTGGAACTCCCTACCCCAATCTCATCAGAGCCCCCACAGTCCTCTGGAACTCCCTACCCCTATCTCACCAAAGCTTCCACAGTCCTCTGGAACTCCCTACCCCAATCTCACCAGAGCCTCCACAGTTCTCACCCCAATCTCACCAGCCTCCAAAGTCCTCTGGAACTCGCTATCCCAATCTCACCAGAGCCTCCACAGTTCTCTGGAACTCCCTACCCCAATCTCACCAGAGCCTCCACAGTCCTCTGGAATTTCCTACCCCAATCTCACCAGAGCCTCCACTCACTGTCCTCTGGAACTTCCAACCCCAATCTCACCAGAGCCTCCACAGTCCTCTGGAACTTCCTACTCCAATCTCACCAGAGCCTCCACAGTAGGGTTGCCACATCATCCCTTTAATCCAGGACACACATTAATTACACAGGTTCTGTGGCTGATTAAGGTGGCAATTAATCTCACTTGGTGCCTTATCTGCATTAAATCAGCCTCAGAACCTGTGTAATTAATATGTGTCCTGGATTAAAAGGGATGATGTGGCAGCCCTACTCCACAGTCCTCTGGAACTCCCTACCCCAATCTCTCCTGTTATCTCCTACTATGTCTGCCCTTAGAGGATCCCTGAAGTCTCATCTCTTCAGGAAAGCCTGTTCTGCCTCTACCCAACTTCTTTTTGTATCTACTCACCACCAGTGGAGGCTGGTGCTGTATATTTTGGGGGGCAGCAAACAAGACATCCCGACGCGCCCCGCACTTACCCCATCTAGGTCCACGTGGGGACACGCGGTTGTGCCACGGATGTCGATTGGGACGCAGCAGATGAACGGACATGGCTGATGTGTGTGGGTGCGTGTCCCAAAATCTCACAGTGCATTGGGGACCATGCACCTGCACAGATGTCAAACTGGGGGCTGCCTGCATGGAACACATCCCTATGGGGGTAAACATGGCCTTGCACAGGCGTACACATTGATAGTCCCCATGTGAATGAGGCCTTAGTGTCGGGGATTGTACAAAGGGAGTCCAAATTAAAGAGATATTATCACCTTGCATAATCTGGCCATACACTGGGAGAATTTTGTTATTGGATTTTAATTTTATTTCAAAATCTACTAGTGTATGGTCAGCTTTATACTATGCGAAGTGATCGTGTCTTTGGAAACTCCTTCTTTTGCACAATATACTCATCTTAACCACTTCAGCCCTGGAAGAATTTCCTGACCAGGCCATTTTTTGTGATATGGCACTGTGTCGCTTTAACTGACAATTGCGCAGTCGTGCGACATTGTATCTAAACAAAACTTATATCCTTTTTTTCACACAAATAAAGCTTTCTTTTGGTGGTATTTGATCACCTCTGCGGTTTTTATTTTTTGCGCTAAAAGCAATTAAAAAAAAAAAAAAAAAAAAATTTTTTTTTTACAATTTTCGCTATAATAAATATCCCAAATTTAAAATAAACAAAAAACAAAAAAACAAAAAACAAATTTCTTTATCAGTTTAGGCCAATATGTATGCTTCTACTTATTTTTGGTAAAAAAAAATAAAAAATCATCGCAATAAGCGTATATTGATCGGTTTGCGCAAAAGTTATAGTGTCTACAAAATAGGGGATAGATTTATGGCATTTTTTTTTTTTATTAGTAATGGCGGCGATCTGCAATTTTTATTGGGACTGCGACATTGCAGCAGTCAGATCCGACACTTTTGACACATTTTTGGGACCACTGACATTTATACAGCGATCAGTGCTATAAAAATGCACTGATTACTGTATAAATGTCACTGGCAGGGAAGGGGTTAACACTAGGGGGCGATCAAGGGGTTAAATGTGTTCCCTCACTGTGTGTTCTAACTGGGGGGATGGGACTGACTTGGGGAGGAGACTATATAATAGGAACATACGATCGGTCTCCTCTCCCCTGATAGGACGTGGATTTGTGTGTTTACACACAGAGTTTCCTGCTCTGTCAGGAGCGATCGCAGGTGCCCGGCAGACATCGTGGCCACCGGGCACGCACATCGGCTCCTTAGGGACGCAGCGGCGCCCCCTATACTCCTTAAAGTGCCCGCCGTACGGCAATTTGCGCAGGAGTGCCATTCTGCCACCGTCAACCGACGGCGGGCAGTCAGCAAATGGTTAAAGTAACTACAGGCAAAACTTTTTCTTTTTTTACGTTTTGATGGAGTACAGCGGGATTAGAGCCCCTTGTCAGTTTTTGTTGCTGTCTGTGCCCCAGTTAGGGAAATTCACCCTCTCTATTCATCCTGTCTACCATTGTCTACAAGGAAAAAAAATTCAAATTTTGATGTGACATCAGACCTAGAGGGGAAATCTGATGGGTACACTGGGATTACCTCACTTTGGAGGGATTTCCCCTCACTTCCTGCTTTGGCTATGGGACAGGAAAGTAAGATGAAATCACCTCAATAGGACACAGATGCAAAAAAAACAAAAACAAAACAAAAAAACAAATAAAAAAAAAAAAAAAAATTAACTGACGGTGGTTATAACCCATCCTTACTCTATTCTAGCAGTCTCCAAACTGTGGCCTTTTCCTTGCCTTTATCCAGCCCTTGGGGCACTATTCATCCACTGACAACAATGGGGCACTATTCCTCCCACTGACACCAACAATGGGGCACCATTCTTCTCACTGACACCAACAATGGGGCACTATTCCTCCCACTGACACCAGCAATGGGGCACTATTCCTCCCACTGACACCAACAATGGGTCACCATTCCTCCCACTGACAACAATGGGTCACTATTCCTCCCACTGACACCAGCAATGGGGCACTATTCCTCCCACTGACACCCACAATGGGGCACTATTCCTCCCACTGACACCAACAATAGGGCACTATTCCTCCCACTGACACCCACAATGGGGCACTATTCCTCCCACTGACACCAACAATAGGGCACTATTCCTCCCACTGACACCCACAATGGGGCACTATTCCTCCCACTGACACCAACAATGGGGCACTATTCCTCCCACTGACACCAGCAATGGGGCACTATTCCTCCCACTGACACCAGCAATGGGGCACTATTCCTCCCACTGACACCCACAATGGGGCACTATTCCTCCCACTGACACCAACAATGGGGCACTATTCCTCCCACTGACACCAACAATGGGGCACTATTCCTCCCACTGACACCAGCAATGGGGCACTATTCCTCCCACTGACACCAGCAATGGGGCACTATTCCTCCCACTGACACCAACAATGGGTCACTATTCCTCCCACTGACACCAACAATGGGGCACTATTCCTCCCACTGACACCAGCAATGGGGCACTATTCCTCCCACTGACACCAGCAATGGGGCACTATTCCTCCCACTGACACCCACAATGGGGCACTATTCCTCCCACTGACACCAATAGGGCACTATTCCTCCCACTGACACCCACAATGGGGCACTATTCCTCCCACTGACACCAACAATGGGGCACTATTCCTCCCACTGACACCAGCAATGGGGCACTATTCCTCCCACTGACACCCACAATGGGGCACTATTCCTCCCACTGACACCAACAATGGGGCACTATTCCTCCCACTGACACCCACAATGGGGCACTATTCCTCCCACTGACACCAACAATGGGGCACTATTCCTCCCACTGACACCAGCAATGGGGCACTATTCCTCCCACTGACACCCACAATGGGGCACTATTCCTCCCACTGACACCAACAATGGGGCACTATTCCTCCCACTGACACCAACAATGGGGCACTATTCCTCCCACTGACACCAACAATGGGGCACTATTCCTCCCACTGACACCAGCAATGGGACAAACTAATTCATAATTTTGAATTTCTCAACACTTATTTGTAACTGTACATTCCTGTAGATTCTCACGAAATGTACGCAGGAAACGCTGTGATCTGTGCACGTTTGCCACACCACATTCCAATTGCACTTCCCTAGCGATTTGCTGCAGGTGTAAATACACCCCAAAAGCAAGTCATAAATGCAGTGTATCTGCCTGCAGCGAATTACATGGTACAAAACGATTGGTTGCAGTGCAGCTCCAGCAAAACGATTGGGCTCAAATCGCACACGGCACTGAATCACATGGAAATTGCATAGGAATGCGAAGCAGTTCCTGTGCAATTAACATGCAGTTCATAGTGTGAACTAGACATTTGCACTACCAAAAATTTGTTTTGTTTCGTTTTCATTCGTTTTCCTTTTTTGTTTTTTTTTCATTTTCCGGCTCATTCGTTACGATCGCCATTCGTTACTTCGGATCATTTGAAACTTCAGATGCATTCCTATTTGTTCTGTTCCATTCGTTTAGATGCGGCATTCAATACTTCGGATAATTCGTAAGTTCGTTACTTTCACTAATAGTTACTTTAGCCAAATTTGAAAGGAAATTCCAATAAAAATGTAAATCTAATCTATCACAAAATTAGCTGCTATGGCGCAGAGACCTGAATAGAAGAATTACTGACTTCAGCTATTTTACCTATAATTTAATAGTTTAGAATAATAAATAACAAAAACTATAATAATCGTTAATAATTTAATTAAATTAATTTAGTTTAGTTAAAGGAGTTTAACTAAAATAGAAAATATGAAAAACAAAAATTATCCAAATGTAATCGATTCATTAACCACTTGCTTACTGGGCACCTAAACCTCCCCTCCTGCCCAGACCAATTTTCAGCTTTCAGCGCTGTCGCACTTTGAATGACAATTGCGCGGTCATACAACACTGTACCCAAATGAAATTTTTATCATTTTTTTCCCACAAATAGAGCTTTCTTTTGGTGGTATTTGATCACTTCTGGGTTTTTTATTTTTTGTTAAAATTAAAAAAGACCGAATTAAAAAAAAAAAAATAAATACAAAACCGTTTTATATTTTGTTAATAAATTTTGCAAACAGGTAATTTTTCTCCTTCATTGATGTACACTGGTGAGGCTGCACTGATGGGCAGTGATAAGGCGTCACTGATGGGCACTGATGAGGTGGCACTGAAGGGCATTGATAGGAGGCACTGATAGCTGGCACTGATAGGCAGCACTGCTAGGTGGCACTGATGAGGCACCACTGGTGGGCACTGATAGGTGGCACTTGTGGGCACTGATAGCTTGCACTTTTGTACTGTGGGCACTGATTTGTGGCACTGGCAGGCAGTACTAGTGGGCACATTCGGGACTGATGTTCCTTCAAACAGAAGCCCGTGATCGGCTTTTTTTCTTCTCACACTGTTAGCGTGAGAAAAAAGAAAAGATTACCGATCTTCTGTTTACATCATGTGATCAGCTGTCATTGGTCTCATTGACTCGGGTGATCACAGTGCGTGCTGCACACGTCCTTCAGGGGGGCGTGGCAAGCCTGCAAAGGGAAGGAGGTCAACAGACGTACTCCCAGCAAAGCAGATCCATGCTGTAGCCCTCATTCAGCTATAGCGCGGATCTGAAGCAGTTAAAGAGGAGTTTCACACAAAAATGGAACTTCCGCTTTTCGGAACCCTCCCCCCCTCTGGTGTCACATTTGGCACCTTTCAGGGGGGAAGGGGGGTGCAGATACCTGTCTAAGACAGGTATTTGCACCCACTTCCGGCATAGACTCCCATGGGAGTCTATGCCTCTTCCCGTCCCTCCGCGCTGTCTGCTGGGAACACACAGGTCCCAGGAGAGAGCGGGGACCAGTTACGATGCGCAGTGTGACTCGCGCATGCGCAGTAGGGAACCGGGAAGTAAGGCCGCAATGCTTCACTTCCTGACTCCCTCACCTAGGATGGCGGCGGCAGCTGCCGAGAACAGAGCGGGTTCTCAGCGTCGCCTGCCGACATCGCTGGACCCTGGGGCAGGTAAGTGGCCATGTAATAAAAGTCAACAGCTGCAGTATTTGTAGCTGCTGGCTTTTAATATATTTTTTTTTAGGCGGTTTAGGTGGACTCCCTCTTTAAACTCGTAGGTTGAATCGTTTTTCGTACTTTCGGATTTTCGTTCTGACCATCCGTTTTCGTATGCATTCGTCAAAAGAGTCTTTCGATCATTTGGACGCTTCAGAATGAACAAACATGTCTAATTTTGTCTGAAAACAAATTCGTAATGAATCAAATTGCACATGTCTAGTGTGAACTGAGGCTTATCCCTGTTTCTGTGTAAATTCCTTTAAAAACCCAATAAAAAAAACCTTTGTGAAAAAAAATAATTTCATCTATGAACTGAGCCGAACATTCACGCTGGTGAACTAGAAAACGGCGAGGATGAGATCTGTACAATCTTCATGACAGCTACAGACAGTGTGTGCAGTGTGAGGACAGGATGTGTCATAGCAGCTCAAGGCTTCGACAACTCACCGACTCCAAGAGAAGCAACAACGTGACACTCAGCTGCCTGCACGTGGACACAGCCCGCAGCCGTCACAATGATACAACTCTTCCAAAACTTGTGCTGGAACAAAGTGCCATTGTGTTATAGCACTTCCCTGTGTCACTAAATAATCTACCCCCATCTGAAGGATCTATGCAATAATATCCTGATTGCAACTGTATCTCATTAGTGCTGAAATGTCCCTCATTTGAAGGGATGGTGCCTTATCTGGAACCAAATTCCTGTGTCCCTCTTTTCCCCCTTGGTTGTTTCCAGTCTTGGTTTATTATTATAAGCCTCAAAAAAAATGTACTTTTTAACCACCAAAAGTGTTAGCACTCAAGCACATGACTGCAAGGGCATAATCATCCAGAACCTAAAGAGAAACTTCCCTGGGACCCACATCTGATGTGTACAGCCACCCATAGACAGCAATTTCACGATGCAACTGTACAAAGATTTGCGCTGGTACCCTGTTTCCCCGAAAATAAGACCTAGCGTGCAATATAAGCCCTACCCCCCAAATAAGCTCTAGTTAAAGTCCTTGTAGGTCTTATTTTCAGGGTAGGTCTTATTTTCGGGGAAACAGAGTAGGGATTATTTGGGGGTAGGGCTTATATTGCAGCCATCACCGACAATCACGCTAGGTCTTATTTTCGGGGGAAACAGGGTAGTTGTTACATAGCTAATCTGGTTAAAAAAAAAAAGGCAAGGCCATCCAGTTGGTCAACCCCCCCCCCCCCCAAAAATAGAAATAGAAAAACGAAAACCTCCATATATACTATCCTGTACCCACAGCTGATCCAGAGGAACGCAAAAAAAACCCCCCCAATGGTTCAATTTGCTCCAGCGGGGGGGGGGGGGGGGGGGGGGAGCCTTCCTGATCCCCCAAGAGACAATCAAATATTTCCTAGATTACCGTTATCTATTAGGCTGCATGTACACTACAGCTCCTAGACTTGAGTTTAGGAGCTTTTGGTGGTTTTTTTTTTTGCCAAAGCTCCTAAACTCAACTCCATAAACGCCAATGGTGTTTATTTACTAAAGCTGGAGAATGCAAAATCAGTCTCACTTCTGTGGAGAAACCAATCATCTTCTAACCTCAGCTTGTTCAATTAAGCTTTGGCAATAAAACCTGGAAGCTGATTGGTTTCTATCTTCACTCTCCAGCTTTAGTAAATAAGCCCTTATGTGTCCATGTACACGTAGGCTTTTAGTATTGTTTAGGAGCTGTTGCTCTCCTGAACGTGGAAGAATCTAGTTCGGGATAGGAACGTTTTGATTGCTGCCCACGGGAAACCACAAAATGTGGCAAAGCCCACGATCGTGGTAAATCATGGCCAAGTGTTCATGCCTAAGCCTAATGCCCAGTGCACACGAGTGGAATTTCCATCGGAAAAATCTTGGATTGTTTTTCCGATGGAATTCTGCTCAAGCTTGCCTTGCCTACACACGGTCACACAAAAGTTCTCTGAACTTTCGACCGTCAAGAACGCGGTGACGTACAACACTACGACGAGCCGAGAAAATGAAGTTCAATGCTTCCGAGCATGTGTCCAATTGTTTCCGAGCATGCGTGATTTTTTTTTGCGCGTCTGAATTGCATACAGACGGACGGAATTTCCGTCAAGAACTTTTTCTGTCGGAAAAATAGAGAACCAGCTCTCAATCTTTTGCTGGCGGAAATTCAGACCGTGTGTATGCAGCATGAGGCCTCATGCACACTGGACGTTTTTACAGCTGCTCCTAGGGGCATTAGTAGGGTTGCCACCTCATCCCTTTAAAGCGGTAGTAAACCCACTGACTTTTTTTTTCTACACCTGTAAGGGAAAAGGCATAATGAGCTAGTATGCACCGCATACTAGCTCATTGTGAAATACTTACTTTAGAACGAGGCGCTGGTATCTCACCCGGTCTTCTGGGTATCGCGGCTCCGGAGCTGTGAGTGGCCGGAGCCGCAATTTCGTCACTCTCGCGCATGCGCGCGGGAGACCTCTCTATGGCAAGGTCCAGCATCTGCCAGCCTTTCAGCCGAGAATCCCCGAAGCGAAAGCTAATCTTTCCTCATATCTATCTTCCACAGAACAAGGAACACAATGCACACACATTTTCTATTCTGCAGAACTCCTAAAAAAAAACCAAACACCTACTTCAGGTCTGCATTCCCCCAGTATCCTATCGATCTACATGCAGGAACCTTAGTGACTGATAAGGAGGCGTCCACCTTGTAAGTTACCAGGGACTAGATCCTAAATCTGGCAATAAAGTTGTAGAATTTCAGTTGAAAATTATCATTTTTTGAAGGTTTGATTTTCTAATGGTTAGTGGAGTCATTTTGGATTGCAATAATGAGAAAATGTGAAGAAGCAGGTTAGAATTTTTTCTTGAAAGAGGTATATTCTAGATTTGGACATGGTACATATTGTAATGCGCATGTTCTACAAACCAAAGAACAACATTTTTAGGGCTTTTGAACAAAACTAGTTGGCTCAATGATTGCAAGATCAAATGTTCTGATGAACAATTTTAGGGAACTTCCATACAAGTGTGCACACAAAGCTGAACTTATTTGGAATCAGGAATTATTTGTCCAGCTTGGCACAATGGAAGCATGCATTACTGATACCTGATGGACTGTGCGGAAGCTGGAAATCATTGTCGTAGTCAGAACTACTAAACCAAGAGCTGATCTTCCAGGTGCAGCTCAGGTTCTACATGACAGACTGCACTCTGCCCACTAAGGTCCACTCAAACTTTTCAAAGAACACAAAGCATTCTCTGAATGGGGGAGGTGAAAAGGAGGGCTTTTCTGTAACATTCTCCACTTCGTCCAATCAGAGAATGCCTTGTATTCACTGGAAAAAAATACAAGGCATTCTATGAATGATGGCGGTGCCAAGCAAATAACCGCCTGTGATCAGTGTGCAACCAATCACATAGAACCTGAGCAGGACCTAGAAGAACCTATCGGTGTTGTAGCACTAAAGTAGTACAAGTAATAGTAATTTCCAGCTTCTCCTACCGGTCCACCAGGCTTGGACAAGCTGGACCAATGTAAATAATATGTAATACAAAAAACTCCTGGAGTGGAGCCTTAAAGTGGATGTAAACCCGATTCATGAAATTTGACCTAGGCACATATATCTGCAGTGTTTACTTATTTCTCTCCAAAGCCCTAAGTCCAGTGTCTTTCTGCTGCTTCGTTCTTCTGTTATCAGCCTGATAACTTCTGACAAAGTTCTCTGACAACTGCGATAAAACCAGCCTGAAATTTGTGTCGGGTGGGTGCTATAAATAGATTAGCAGAGAGCTGGTCTATTCACAGCACATAACTTCCTTCCTCTGCCTATGTGGAGGGAGGGGGGGGTGCCTTTCCTCCAATCAGCTGTCACACAGTGTATGCCAAGACTACACTCCCAGTGCTGAAGGGAAAATTTCTAACACAATGTGCACATTCTAAAGAATATAGCAACCTGAAGACAGCAGATATACATGTAAAACTTATGTAGGAGGATTTGTTTCATCTCTGTGTAACGCCTGAGGATAGTCAATTCACTGAGTATATGTGAGGGTTTACATCCACTTCAAAGCTGCCCATAGATGGTTCAAATCAAGGCTGGTTCAGCACCGGTTGAGATTTGAACCATCTATGGGCAGGTTGATTGTACTCAGGTCTATCCATTAATCCACTTGGTTACAACCAGCAAGTCAGATATCTAGCATGTGATTACCGCCAGCGGCTATAGCCGTTAGCAATACCCAGTGTGTTCTCCTGCTCGGGAGTTTTTCGGGAGACCTTTCCCCATCAACACTGACTGAATCGAGTCAATTTATGGGGAAATTGAATCAGTTATGGCCTGCCTAAGTCAAGATACCTTACGGTACACAATGTCCAATTTAAAGCAGACTCCACCTCCCTCGTCTGCCTTGAGGCTGGGGCTGGACACAAGAGAGTAGTTATGGAGCTGCAGGAAGTATCTACTGCTGTGGGACTCGTTCAGACAAACCGATAACTTATAAGATAATAGAACAGCTATTTTATAACCACTAACTTTTAAAAAGAGCACTAATCCTTTAAAATGACTCACTATTATAGGACAATTATGAAGGCAGCTATTGTTGGCCCACTTTTTTTGAAAAAGTTAGTCTCTGGCTTCAATACTTTTAAGTCAAACACTTGGGACAGCCATTCAGAATTCCTTATCTCTATAATAATTTTAAGGTCTGAGACTCAAAGCATTAAAACCAAAAGCATCAGCATGACAGCTGGACTCAAAGGAGAGGTCACCAATGGCAGCCTCCATGCAGAGTCAGAGTTACTTTAATGCTCTGGTTCTTCACCGATGTAAGAAAACATCTCCACCGTACACACTGGCTTCAGTTAGACTGATGGGTACTCACGCACACTGGGCGTTTTTTCTGCTGCTCCTAGGGGCGTTTGGTGTTTTTTTTTTTTCTTCCCTGCCTGTAAACGCCCCTGCATGTTAGCCTATGTGTCCATGCACACATAGACGTTGAGAGGCGTTTTAGCAGAAAAAAACGCTTTATGCTCCAAAAACCCACCGTTTAGAGCTTGAGCGTTAATTCATTTCACTGGGCAGAATAATAATTTATTCTCACCATTGAAATTAAATTAACACCCAAGCAACTGCTGCGCCTAAACGCGTTGCATGAGTTTACAGGCGTCAAGCGTTTTTTTCTGCCAAAACTCCAGAAGGAAAGGAGTCTAGGAGAGTTAGCAAACGTCCAGTGTGCATGAGGCCTTAAGGACATCAGACAGTGAATACATCTATTTATTCTACAATTGTAGTATAACGTTTCAACATATGTAATACTAACCAGTTTAAGATCATAGCGACACCCTCATCCCGGGACGCCAGGAAATGAGGGATGTTCTTCTTCATTCACCCAGGATGGAGAATCCTAATCTCCAGCACATAGTACTAGTTCGGACTGTGTGCACGGTGGTTGTTATGAGTAAATATGATCATAGACAAGAATCAGTGGAGAGGAATGAGCAAGATACAGAGTGTCACATCCTGCACAGAGAGAATGCGATTCTGCCCGAATTCCTTTGGGTGATTGGCGCAATAAATCAAGCAATCAGCTATAAATAGCACAAAGTACATGGGTTAACAAAATGCCAGAAATACATAAGTAAAGGCGACGCATCACATCAGAATGTAAACATTATCGGCAGTGAGGTAAGAGGCAGGGAGGATATTCCGGGCTGACATGACAAGCTGTTGCTGTGAGGCATGTCAGATCAAGCATGACATCAGTTCCTAGTTCCGAACGTCGGATAAAAGTGCACTGAGCCGACAAAATCTGCGCTCAGGCTTCCGAAAAAACATCTGAAAAAGATCTTAAAAAGAATCAACAGTATTAAGAGAAGAAATGTGCTAAGAACGATTTGCATCTAAACTGGCTGCATTACATAACCTTCATACAAGGTCAGGAGATCAGCTCTCTCTGTATAAAAAAGAATAATACTATAAAATGGGTATTTTTTAATCTTCATTCACATTCAGCAGACATTACCTAAATGTCTGTGAACCCCAGGCTGACAGCATGCAACAGCTTGCTAAACACATTATAAAAGTACAAAGAGTGCTTCAATGTAAGGTTAAAGTGATTCTACAGGTAAAACACAAAAAAAAAACAAAAAACAGACATATTATACCTACCTACGCTTTGCAACGGTTCTGAACAGCGCAGCCCAGATCCTCCTCTTCTCAGGTCCCCCCAGCATCGCTCCTGACACCCACCTGCCATCCAATCCAATAAGATCTGCTCAAAACAGACCGTCCAGCGAATAGGATCGAATGAAAAACGGACAGGCAGATCCGTTCCCGTCCAATCTCCCATAAAGGACAGCGAAGCTGACAGGTCCGTCCCTGCACAGTGAGCGGAGGGACAAACCTTTCATCCAACGGCTCAGCAGGGGATCAACGAAGCGATCTCCCGCTGAGCTGGCGGAGTCCGCGACATGTGAAAGGGGCCTTAAAATGATATTAAAGGAAACTCTCCTGGATCATGCTCAACGAACGAATGACAGCAACTTTAAATGATAAAATGCAACAGTTTGAAAAGATGTTGAGTCCCTGGATCCAGTACTTAACGGGGGCTCTTTATTGTACTGTATTGGTGTAGGGCAGTGATGGTGAACCTTGGCACCCCAGATGTTTTGGAACTACATTTCCCATGATGCTCATGCACTTGGCAGTGTAATGGAGCATCATGGGAAATGTAGTTCCAAAACATCTGGGGTGCCAAGGTTCACCATCACTGGTGTAGGGGGACCTGTGGGGGCACTTTCTAAATTTCTAACTCTTTATATCTTCCTTTCTTTTCAACTACCTCTCCTTGAGTACAACTTTGCTCTTTGGTACCCCTAATTGGGCTGACAAAATAATGTGGGTCATCTTGCCGAAATCTAAAAATGTTAATTCAGCCTAGACACAGACCCCACTAGAGTAACACGAATGTAGCAACAATAATATTAATTACAACTCGGATGGTAATATGTCAGCACCATATCATAGAAAGTTTATATTTGCCTTAAAATGTGATGTTACAAATATTACTACGAAACTGTTTACATATTTTGTACTTCTGTTTTACTGTGGAAAATTTGAAAACTTGAAATAAAAACCATTGAAACTAAAATGATATTAAAGGGTAAGTTCACATTTACAGAAAATCTGTAAGGTGAACTTACACTGGACCCCCTCCCGATCCCCCCCCGGTCCCCCTGTACCTGAGGCCAGCGATCACCCGCTATGGAGACATTGGGTCGCTGCTTCACCAATCCGGGGATTTGAAATCCTTGCAGCTTAATCTCCTAAATGTACCTCGTAAAGGTACGTATAGGAGGCATTCTAATTGGTCGGCGACGTCACATGTCCCATCAGTGGGGGAGAGGAGGAGAGAAAGCCGCGGAGATTTCAAATCCCCAGACCGGTAAAGCAGCGACAGGATATGTCATAGCGGGTGTTCACTGGCCTCAGGTACTGCGGGACCGAGGGTATGGAGAGGGGGTCCGTGGAAGTTCACTTACAGATTTTCTGTAAAGGTGAACTTACACTTTAAAGTCAAAATTTTTTTAAAAAAAATAAAAAAAAGGTCAGACTTACCTGCTCTGTGCAGTGGTTTTGCACAGAGCAGCCCTGTTCCTCCTCTTCTCAGGTCCCCCGCTGATGCTCCTGGCACCTCTCTCCTGCCAAGTGCCAGAGCAAGCAGCTTGCAATGGGGGCACCCGAGCAGGCTCACTCCCGAGCAGCGGCTCTGTGTCTCCATTCACACACAGAGCCATGGCTCGGCCTCACCCCCTCTCGCTTCTCATTGGCTTAATGGCTCGCAATGAGGTCTCAGCCAATGAGGAGGGAGAGTCCCCGGAGAGCTGAGGCGGTCGTGCACATGACTGGCTGGCGATAGGGGCTCAGGTAAGTATTAGGAGGGGCTGCTTCACAGAAGGTTTTTTTATTTTCATGCAGGTTAAAAAACCTTCAGCCTTTACAAACACTTAAAAGACATTCTGTACTGCAGGATCCCCCCCCCCATACTTTCCTGAGCCCAATCTCGATCCAGCATTGCGCACAAGAGCAGGAGCAGTGGCTTTCCATGTGGGCACTCGCCAAAGAGCGCCAGCAGGAGAACCCAGAAGAGATTCGGGGCTGCTCTGTGCAAAACCACTGCACAGAGCAGGTAAGACATATTAATTATTCTAAACTTAAAAAAAATTGAAGCTTTAAGGCATTAAGGTAAAAACCTTGTACCTTTGGAACCACTTTATGCAGACCTTCAGAGCAAAAAAAAAAAAAAACTGCCGCATTGCAACCCTTCCAAGTCCACAAACCTTTAAGGACCAACACCATTGGTCGCCTATTCCGGGGCACTCCAACTGCAAAATGCCGCGTCTCCTACCAGGCCAGTTCACTGAAAAAAATTACAGCATGCACTATTTTTTTTTTTAGCATAACGCACTGCCTCCCAACGCAATGTGGCCAATAGAACTTCAAAAACTCATTTAAAAAAAAAAAATACATAATGCAAAGTGCCACTGTCATCCAACGGCACACCTGTGGCTGCAGGCACTTTCATTTCCTTTCATTTTTTTTTTTTTTTTCATTTTTTTCTTCTTCCTCGTTCCCTGGCTCCATCCTCATTTGGCAATAATGCTCCATTTTCATAGAGGTAATATTGCCATCAACAATGCTAAAGAGGCCTCCTGGTATATCCACGTCACATATCCCAGGAGACATCAGCATCCATGCAGAAGCGGGAGAAAGGTGGCCCCAGCAGCGTGTTATCAGAGGGCCATCTGCAAGGACCAGATGAGACAGCTGGCCCCCAATGAGGTCAAGAGAGAAGATGGGGGGTGCAGGACGCAGCATGCAGTAGTGGATCACTGTATGACAACACTGGATTCATTTGGGTGTAAGTTTAACTGAGCATAAGCTACGAAAAAATGTACCCCGGGGGGGGGGGGGGGGGGGGGGTAAAGTCCCTCTTTATCTGGTATTTTTCACATACTATGCAAAGAAATGGGTTCACGGCACAGAAGGCCCCGTAAGGAGCCTGAATTTTACCTCCTCGTGGTCATTTTGAATGGGCTGTGCACTACATCACTAGAATGAAAAAAAGCTATGGTGTGCTGAAATGCATGAGGATGAGTTTGCAAGGTGCTTTGGGGCGCCATGGAGCTACTCTGGCTTCAAGTGGAACGTCAGTCATTTTTTCATCTTTTCATCTAATAAATCTTCTGCCCTTGTTGTTTTAACTTTGGGTAGTAGAACTTTTTTTTCTGCCAGTAAATACCTTATACAGCCCACAACCTATTTCTAAGGCTAGGCTAATGACATCATTCACAGCTCTCTCTCTCTCTCTCGCTGAGAGGAAGGGAGGGGCGATGAGTCATAAGAGGGCCAATGAGAGCTGCAGAGCTGGAGGTGTCTGTGTTAATACAGGAAGTGAACAGGCAGCAGCTTCAGCTGCCCACAGTTAAAATGGATGCAGCCAGAGTCAGTGGTGGGAGATTTCTGCAGCATTTTTGGCAAGTATAGAATCACAGTATATATAAAATATGTAAAGTGGTTGGAGGGAAGCTTCAGAATGGCAAAGATGTTTTTATTACAAATTATGTGAGCAAACTGCAGTTCCTCTTTAAGTATAATGGAAACAAGGCCAGTATGTGGCCAGTCAAAAGATACCTGCTCTGGATTGCATTTAGCACATCATGGAGGAGAAAAGAACTTTATAGTGTAGTAGGTTTATTGGATGTTTAAAATCAAGCACAAAAAATATTGCACTCACATGTATCAGTGCCTGAGCCTGGCACTAGGGATCCCAATACTTCCTGAAGACGCCAAGTACGGTGAAACGTACGTCGGAGCGGGGATTCGTCACTTCTGGATTCCCATGTGACCTCTACTAAGGCCCAGTATTGAGAACGAGGCGTGGAACGAACAAGGCGTGGAACGAACAAGGTGTTAAACTGACAGGCCACATCCGCACATACTGTAGATCCCTAATGCCAGGCTCAGGCACTGATACATGTAAGTGCAATATTTTTTGTGCTCGATTTTAAACATCAAAATGAGCCTACTACACTATAAAGTCCTTTTACACTATAAAGTTCTTCATTGTGTCTCTGGTGGAGTACACGTTTACTTTCTAGATATAACCGGAGGGATCATTGGAGTGGAACGGTGGGAGCTCAGGAACCGATCTGGTTTTCTAAAAGCGCAATTTGACCTCCTGTAACAAGGGGCCAAACACCTCTGGTGAGCTGCCCTCTACCCTCTGAGCACCCGTGGTGAAGCAATGAGAAGATATATGTATCTAGAAGCAATTTATACAATTGGTCTTGGGCACAGTCACGTTGGATTCTATTTATATTGTGTATTTTTGTATGTCGTTTATTCACTCATTGGATCAGGTTGTATATACATCCCCACATTCTCTTATAGAGATATGGATGTCCCCCTGAAGAAGACCTCTACTACATATGGTAGAAACGCGTTGGGAATTTTCTAGTATGACCACATATGTATTTTATGTCATGCTTTAAATATGCATTGTATGGCTGTATCATCATGTATGTTTGTTAGCCTCAATCACTCATGTTTTACCAAATATTTATGCCTTTGTAATAAATATATGTTTACAATTTTGATTTTTTTTTTTTGCTGCAATACAAAAACCCCACAGGGAAACCCTTTCCATTTTGAGATATGGATGTTTATTTAGGATTACACACAGTGAAGCCCCATCACCTTTTCACTACATATACACATTTTCCATTTTGTGAAGTGGTATTCATCACTTATTTAAAGGGGCAGCTCTTCACCTTTTGATGTCACATATAGGGCGCCATCACTTGTTTGTTTGCCATTAATTTGTCTCTGGGCTGTTGCCAATTCCGTTCCTGATCATGCTTAACCCATCTGAAAGGCCTTTTGGTACAAATGACACAGCTGTTGTGTCAGGAACACCTATATGGTGGCGGTGATGCTGATCCGCCATATAAATTACACAGACTGAAGCTTGCAGATTCACATACTAGCAGGCTGTAATTTCTAAAAAAAAAAAAAAGGATGCAATTAAATGGCATGGGAATTATTCTACTGAACCATTAATCAAGTGTCAGAGCCCGCTGATCCACTGTTCCTAATTGCTGTGCAGCGCTCCTCATTACTGAGCTTGGGAGGAATCCGATCGTTGACAGGAGAGGCAGAGAAGAGCTGTGTTCATGTATGTAGGCCCTCACCCGCCGATTGGGCAGTACTCCGCTAGGCAGGGCACTGCCGGCTCCACTTGCTGCGGCAGGGGCTGTTTATTAAATCAATAAAACACTGCCTCCGAGCATTTACAAAATAAACACAGATATATTATGGAAACTTCAAAAGAGCTGGAGATCTAATAACCAAACACGCCTCCAGTGATCAAAACAAACTCGCAACTGATTTAAAGCGATTTTATCACTGTGCGTTTCTAAAATAAAGCCAGCCTGTAAGGCCCCATTCACACCATGATGGGAAATGCCAGATGTCACGCAAGTGTGCGCTTTTAGGGTTATTTGTGCACGCTGTGCTGCTACACACATAGGGCAGCCTATTCATTTCAATGGCGCGGCAAAGTGCTTTTAAGCTTCAAGCAATCTTTTAACCGTGTGCTTTGCAACATTTGTTGGCGTGAAAAACAATTCCGTTTTGCCCGCGCTTGGGGTGCCATTACCAATAAATGGCACCACAGGGGCAAAAAGCTTTTTTTCTGCATTTCAGAAACGATTCAGGAAACGCACTACTGTGAATGCAGCTTAGACCCATTCGCACTGCGGCAGTTTTTAGTGCTAGAAATAGCGCCTGTAAAGCACCCTGGAAACTGCCTCTCATTTTCTACAATGGATGCTTTCACACCTGGGGCGGTGCGCTTTGGGGCGGTTTGGAAGCGCTGTGTATAGCTCTGCCCATGGCAATGCACTGCTTGGGAAACGCCACAACACGGGAGTTTTTAACCCCTTTTTTGGGGTTAAAATCGTCCCACTGGCGGCCGAAAAGGGCTGCTTATACAGTGGTAAAGCGTCGCTAAAACAAGCGGCACTTTACTGCGAATGCACAGGCGGCCCCAGTGTGAAAGGGGTCTTAAAATAGGAAAATGTATAGCTACCGTTTCCAGCAAACTGTCTCTTTGGCTACTTTCACACGCGGGCGGGCGTCGGCTGTAAATCGGCTCTATTTGGCCGCTAGCGGGCGGTTTTAACCCCCGCTAGCGGGCAGAAAAGGGTTAAAACCACCCGCAAAGCGCCACCCCATTGATTTCAATGGGCGGGGCGCTTTAGGAGCAGTGTATACACCGCTCCTACAGTGCTGCAGAGATGCTGCTTGCAGGACATTTCTTTTAGACCCCTTTCACACTGAGGCGCTTTACAGGCGCTACAGCGCTAAAAATAGTGCCTGTAAAGAGCCTCTCCCATCTCCCCAGTGTGAAAGTCCGAGCACTTTCACACTGGAGCGGTGAGCTTGCAGGATGGTAAAAAAAGTCCTGCAAGCCGCATCTTTGCAGCGCTGTAGGAGTGGTGTATAAACCGCTCCTAAAGTGCCCCTGCCCATTGAAAACAATTGGGCACCAACGCCCTTTGTGGGCAGTTTTAACCCTTTGTCAGCTGTTAGCGGGGTTTAAAAACGCCCCGCTGGCCAAATAGCGCCGCTAAAACGACGGTAAAGCGGCACTAAAAATAGAGCCGTTTTACTGCCAATGCCCGCCCCAGTGTGAAAGGGCCCTTACCGTCCTGCCAGCACACCGCTTCAGTGTGAAAGCCCGAGGGCTTTCACACTGGAGAGACATGAGAGGCGCTTTACAGGCGCTAGTTTTAGTGCTGTAGCACCTGTAAAGCGCCTCAGTGTGAAAGTAGCTTTAAAGCTGCTGTGTGTTGCCGATCCCCAGCTTGTGCAGATATCCGACACTTCCAGGTGTGTCAGAGGCCTGCTGCCCTGTCGGGGGCGCTTTTTTGTCATTCACAGGGACTAGCAGGAGGATAGAGAAGTACACACCTGCTATATTTCATTTCCAGATGTCATGCAAATGTGCGTTTTTAGGGTTTTATTGTGCACACTGTGGTGTTACACACATAAGGCAACTACCTTAAATACTTAAAGACCATCTTTGAAACCAAAAAAAAAATGACATTGAGGCCCCTTTCACACTTGTGCGCAATTTTGCTGCGATTTGAAGCAATGCCTGTGTAATCTTGAGGTCTATGAACCTCAAGTCACATCAAAGTAAGACCGAAGTAGTGCAGGGACTACTTTAACATTGCTGTGACTTGAAGTCGCACAGATATGAATGGTACTCATTGGAAATGACTTGTCATGTGACTTTGCAGTCCCAAGTCGCAGGACAAGTCACACAAGTGTGAAAGGGACCTAAGGGTACGTTCACACTGAATGCAGTTTGAAATTGTGCAAGTTCAGATGAAGTGTTTTTGAGTGTGGGAGCGTTTTGAAAGACATCTGTGCGGATTCATGCACAGATGTCTATTGAAATCGCCCCCGAAGTTGCCAAAAATAGTGCAGGAACTACTACTGGTGCGGCACTGTAAAGTCGGCGTCGCACTGATTTGGACAGTAGGCAATAGGCTTCGACAGGTCAAATCGCATGTTAAATAGCGCTGATGTGAACAGAAGCTAATATTGCTTTTGGATACCTTTAGATTTAACACCAATGGCCTGAAAGTCCTTACTTGTATATAGCACTTGCCTTCAATGAAATGCATAAAAGCATGTGCATAAAGAAATGTGCAGAGTGGAGGTAGTAGAGCAAAAGGCTGCCTTAGTCCCGACTCAGTGCAGTATGATTTTCAGCCCATTTAGTTGTGGGAAGGCCAGGGACAATAAGGCTGGGGAGGAAAGAGTGAAATGATGCTGGACGTCCTCCGATTCTGATTTGCTGAAGCTTCCAATGCACACTGTGTGCAGCAAAAGAAGTGTTAGGGTCATTCACACGGGTTCCGCTGATCCCCGCTAAGTAGGCAGATGATAGGTCAGTCTCCACTCACTGTGCAGAGACAGACCTATCGGAGCCCAGCTTCTTCTCTTTGGAAAATAGGACCATCATCCATCTGGATTTCACGAACAGGATCGGATCAGATATCGGAGGGTGTCACCGCTCCATAGGAGTGAATGGAGGCTCCGATCAGGTCAGCCTGTGTGAAAGGGACCTAAGCAACTTCATTACAGGGGCATAGTCCATACAACTGTGTAAGACTGAAGGAAAGGCTGGAGTTCGGCTTTTACCTTTTCACTCCCTGAGAGAAAAGTTTTATAAATGAAAGTGATCGCAGAGATTATATATATATATATATATATATATATATATATATATATATATATATATATATATTATTTTTTTTTTAAACAAACGTGTCTATACTTATCTGCTCTGTGCAATTGAATTGCACAGAGCGGCCCCAAACCGCCTCTCTTTGGGTTCCCTATCAGCACCCCTTCCCTCTGTCCAGTGCCCCCGAGGGAAGCCCCTTCCCATGGCAACACTCGTGCTCGCACCCGAGCCCCGCTGCTGCGTCCATTGACACAGACAGCTCCCGGTGCCCCAGCAAAGCCAGGGAGACACAGAAGTGAGGAGAGAGAAGAGCTGCAGACGGGCACAGTGCTGGATCAAATGGGGGCTCAGGTAAGTAAAAGGGGGGGGGGGTGAGGGGGGATGCTGACACCTAAACATGTTATACCTTAATGCAAGGAATGCATGAAGGTATAACATGTTTAGGCTTCACAACCACTTTAAAGTGATTAAAACATGTATACACCTACCCCCAAATATATACATACACGCAAGTTTTCGGGTGAAGCTATGTATGAAAACAACGACCGCGCTACACATTATATATCATGGCACAAACACCAGAGTGAAAGCAAGAGTTCTAGGGTCATTACTTACAGTTCACAGCAAACTGATCACCTGTAGCGGCTTTTAAAGTGTTGCCTATGGATAATTGAATACCGGTAGTTACCATTGCCTAGGCATGTGCAAATTTAAAGTGGTTGTAAAGTCAGAAGGTTTATCTTAATACATTCAATGCATTAAGATAAAAAGCCTTCTGTGTGCAGCAGCCTCCCCTAACACTTGCCTGAGCTCCCTCTCTATCCAGCGATGTCCATGAATGTCTCAGCTGTCCCAGACTTTCCCTCCTGATTGGTTGAGACACAGCCAATGGCTCCTGCTGCTGTCAAAGTCAGTTAGCCAATCAGGAGAGAGAGGGGGCGGGGCGGGCCACAGCTCCGTGTCTGAATGGACACACTGGACTGTGACTCGGCTCGGGTGCCCGCATAGAAAGCTGCTTGCTGTGGGGGGCACACGACAGGAGGGAGGGGTCAGGATCACAGAAGAGGGACCCAAGAAGAGGAGGATTCGGGCTGCTCTGTGCAAATCCACTACACAGAGTAGGCAAGTATTACATGTTTGCTATTTTTATTGAAAAAAAAAAAAAAAAAAATATGAGACTTTACAATCATTTTAAGGCTGGACATGGTTAGTATCCATTTACTCAATGCAACCTCAATGTGTAATATACAGCATAGGAGTTTTGTAGACAAGTAGGTGCATCCTGATGGGGATGCAGAGGCACTAGTTCCCCATCAACTCCCTCTTGTTGCATAGTTAGCAGAATTGAAAAAAAGACAATTCCTTCTAGTTCAACCAAAAGAATACATGAAGTTAATCCAGATGAAGGTAAAAAACCCAATAAAGCATGAGCCAATTCCCTCCAGCAGGGGGGGGGGGGGGGGTCCTTCCTGATCCCCCAGGAGGCAATTAGATTTTTACTGGATCAACAATCTCTGGTATTATTACCCATACATGTTAGTATCCAGTTATATTTAGTTCATTTAATAAAGAATCCAGCTCTTTTTATAAAAAAAAAACAATCCACTAAGCTGGTGAGATCTAGTTCTTGAGGGAGTCTATTGCACATCATCCCAGTTCTTACTGTGAAGAAGCCTTTCGATATGTGAAGGTTAAATATGTTTTCCTCCAGACAAAGGAGTGCCCCCCTTGTCCTCTGATGACCTGAAAGGGGAAACTTTACACCAAGTTCACTATATGGACCACTTATGTATTTACAAATAAACACACTCAGTTCCTCTAATCTTTCCCCCTAGCTGAGCTCCTCCATGCCTCTTATCAGTTTGGTTGCCCTTCTCTGAACTTCCTCCAGTTCTGCCCGATATCATTTTTAACTGGTGCCCAAAACTGAAATGCATATTCCAGATGAAGTTTTACTAATGGATTTGCAGAGGGGCAAAATGATGTCCCACGCTCTGGAGTCTATACCTCTTTTAATACAATAAAAAAAAAAAAAAAAGTATTTTTCTTGGTTTTAGAAACTGCAGCTTTGTGATTGGCAGATCCACAGCTAACAGGCCATGTGCTATTGGCTATACAGTATAATCCTCTTACTGCCTGCTGTCACTCACAAGGAGAGCACAGACCCGATGGGACACTAGCGTCTCATTTTCCCCATAAGCCTCTGCCCACTGTCATCGTCACAGGCTGCTAGGAGACTGTTGGCCGTGAAATTGAGAGCCACCTTAAAGGGGTTGTAAAGTCGGAAGGTTTTTTTTATCATATGCCCCGTACACACGGTCGGATTTTCCGACGGAAAATGTGTGATAGGACCTTGTTGTCGGAAATTCCGACTGTGTGTAGGCTCCATCGGACATTTTCCATCGGATTTTCCGACACACAAAGTTTGAGAGCAGGCTATAAAATTTTCCGACAACAAAATCCGTTGTCGGAAATTCCGATCGTGTGTACACAAATCCGACGCACACAGTGCCACGCATGCTCAGAATAAATAAAGAGATGAAGGCTATTGGCCACTGCCCCGTTTATAGTCCCGACGTACGTGTTTTACGTCACCGCGTTCAGAATGATCGGATTTTCCGACAACTTTGTGTGACTGTGTGTATGCAAGACAAGTTTGAGCCAACATCCGTCGGAAAAAATCCTAGGATTTTGTTGTCGGAATGTCCAAACAAAGTCCAACCGTGTGTACAGGGCATTAAAGTAGATGTAAACCCAATTCATGAAATTTGAGCTAGGCATATTATCTGTAGTGTTTTCTTATCCCTATTCAAAGCACTAAGTCCTGTGGTTTTCTCCTGCTCCATTCTTCTTTTGTCAGCATAAGAACTTCTGACAAGCTCTCCTACATATGAGATAAAACCAGCCTGAAATTTGTGTTGTGGGAGGTGCTATAAAATAGATTAGCAGACAGTTTGCCCTGTCACAGCAGAGCTCTGCACATTCCTTCGCCTATGTGGAGGGGGGTGTGTGCTTTTCCTCCAATCAGCTGTCTTGGCTGTATGCCCAGACTTCACACTTAGTGCTAAACAGGAAGACAAAAACTCTAACAGGATGTGAACTTTCTAAAGAATATATAAAGCTGAAGACAGCAGATATACATGTAAAACTTATGTAGGAGGATTTGTTCCATCTCTGTGTATTATCTGCGGCTGGTCACTTCACTGGGTATATGTGAGAGTTTACATCCACTTTAATGCATAGAATGCATTAAAGTGGTTGTAAACCCTAAAAAAAACAAAAAAAACAAAACTGACTGACAGCAGCAGGAGCCAATGGCATGCGCACGGGAGCCGCCGGTAACGGCACAGGCTAGCTAAAGAAACGGCATGTACGTGCCATTGCTTCAGTGCACATGCGCCGATGATGTCGGCACATGCAAATACAGGGGATATCTCCTAAACCGGGCAGGTTTAGGAGATATCCTGGGTAGCTACAGGTAAGGCTAATTATAGGCTTACCTGTAGCAAAACGTGGTTGTAAAGGGTTTACAACCACTTTAAGATAAAAAAAAACTTGTGAGTAGCAGCCTCCCCAGCACCCCCCTAATACTTATCTCTGTCCAGCGATGTCCACGAGTCCCTCGGCCGTCTGAGACTCTTCCTCCCGATTGGCTGAGACACAGCAGCGGCGCCATTGGCTCCCGCAGGTGTCAAAGTCAGTTAGCCAATCAAGGGAGAAAGGGGACGAGGCCAAATGGCAGCTCCGTGTGTGAATGGACACACGGAGCTGCAACTTGGCTGCCCCCATAGCAAGCTGCTTGCTGTGGGGGCACTCAAAAGGGGGGAGGGGCCAGGAGCACCAAAGAGGAACCCAATTAGAGGAGGATCCAGGGTGCTCTGTGCAAAACCAACTGCACAGAAGAGCAGGAAAGTATGTTTGTTATTAATATAGAAAGAAAAACAAGACTTTACAATCAATTTATGAAGCAGTAACAGGTGGGATGGGGGGCGTGAGAGGCAGCAAATGTACCGTCTGCCACACAGCTTACAGAGACAGGCACTCTGTCCGTCTCTCTATATCAACTTATAGCTGGTCTTATCTACCTCCAGTTGTTTTATCTACAGACTTCATGTAATTCTGTCTGAGTTTTGTGAAGTAATGCTCTGTCAGTGAAAGGATTAATCCATGAACATGAGAGATTTCCTTGTTGTTACATAAACAATGGGCATCCTCTGTCCTCTCCAACAGGAACTCATTGTTATTTCAAAACTCATTTATGCAAATATTTTTAAACAACACTCACCTGTGGTCATTTCATTTTTCTATTCTTCCCCCTTACTGGTTAAACCATCTCAGCTCACCTGCAAGTCAAATCAGTTCCTGTAAGCATCGGATGTTTTTTTTCATCTTAATGCATAGGATGCATTAAGATGAAAAAAACGGGAATATTTACAACCCCTTTAACGCTTTTTGGTGTGGGAAAGTACTAGATCCTCTGATGCAGTGGTTTGCAACCCCAGTCCTCAAGCACCCCCAATAGGCCGTGTTTTGGGAATTTCTCTTAAATAAAACAGCTGTCCAAAATACCAAGCCATTGGCTTTGATTTAAAGCACCTGTGCAAGATTAAGGAAAACCAGAAAACATGGCCTGTTGGGGGTATTTGAGGACTGAGGTTGAGAACCACTATTCTAATGGGGGAGCAGCTGAGTGTTTTCGATGTCCGAACCCAACTCAATGTAGACGGGGATCATGTTACCTCTCAAAAGGCCATCTACACAGGTACAAAGCCTTTCTTTCTCTTCATTCATCCTCATTGTCCATGTAGAACCTACTTCTTAACCCACTCTTTATAGAAAACAAACTATACTCTCCATAATATATATGACATCAGCTTGTCATTTCAGAATGTTCTCTCCAATTATGTGTAAGGTACCTTCCCGACTTGTTATGCGTTCTTTGAAGGGCGATTTTTTTCTCAATAATATGGTCACTGGCAGAGTTCCTGCCATTAATACAATAATTAATGGACCATATACATCCTGAGCATTGGTTCAATCGTGTTTTTCTTTAGACTTTTAACAATACACATTTATATGAAATGAATTAAAACTAAGAAATTCACTTCTATTCTAGGCTTAAAACCAAAATCATACATTTATATTTTCTGGGGTGAAAATATGACATTTCCCTTTAGCTAAATTACCGTATATACTCGAGTATAAGTCGTTCCGAGTATAAGTCGAGGCCCTAATTTACCACAAAAAAAAAATGGGAAAAACTTAGTGACCCGAGTATAAGACGAGGGTGAGAAATGCACAGCTACTGTAAGTGGAAAAGAGGGTCAACAATGCCCATTTGCAGCCTCACTGTGCCCATTTGCATGCCTCACTGTGCCTTTTTGCAGCCATAGGTCCCCCGAACTTCAAACTCGGTAGTTAAGGGTTCCTAGATGCCCCCTAGCTGCAGCCAAAATTTGGGGTCTCTGAACCCAAAGGGTCCCGAAATGACATTGCTGCAGATGGACACAGTTGACCGAATTTGGGGCCCCATATCTCGGGGCCACTTAGTGCTAGGAACCCCAAATTTGGTGTGCTAACTCAGTGGAACTAGCACCATAACATATCCAAAGTTGGAGTTTCTAGCACCAAAAATCGGTTCACAAAATGTCAAGCACTTTTCTGCATGACATTGAATGACATTTTCCAAACCGGGTGTGGGGCCCCGTATCTCGGGGCCACTTGGTCCTAGGAACCCCAGCTTTGGATATGTTATGGTACCAGTTCCAGTGGGTTTGCACACTAAATTTGGGGTTCCTAGAACTTAGTGGCCTTGAGATACCTAGCCCCAAAGTCGGTTCAGAAAATGTCACTTTTCTGCAGCAGAGAATGACATTTTCTGAACCGATTTTGGGGCCCCGTATCTCGGGGCCACTTAGTTTTAGGAACCCCAGCTTTGGATATGTTATGGGACCAGTTCCACTGGGTTTGCACACCTAATTTAGGGTTTCTAGCACAAAGTGGCCCTGAGATACGGTGCCCCAAAGTCGGTTCGGAAAATGAAATTTTTTGCTGCAGAAAAGTGCTTGACTCGAGTATAAGTCGAGGGGGGCACTTTCAGCACAAAAAAATGTGCTGAAAAACTCGACTTATACTCGAGTATATACAGTAAAATGTAAACTTAAAGAATCAGTCTACCTAAAACAGTTTTTTTTTTCCTGTGAAAAATAAAGCATTAAAGCTATCTTAAACTCAGTTTTTTTTTAAGTAATTCCAGCACCTTATTTAATTGAAATTACCGAGTATGCAGATTCTTTATCTTTTAAACCTTGCCTATGTTCCAGTTTAAGCTGATGCCATGACAGCTGCTCCAGGTTTCCTGTTAAAGTGTTTTTTTTTTCCCTTGGAGCATCCCATGGAGCCATCCTTTTATGTAGGGGATAGAATTGTGTTTCCCTACACTGTGTGCATCAATAGAAACACACAGCCTCATAGCCTAGGATGGCACAGTATTCCCCTGCACCTCCTCCTTCCAAACGAAGAAAAGTCCACCGGGGATTGTTTATTGTATTTTGCTCAATTCGTCAAATAAAAAAACTCTGGGGGTGTAATTTGACTTTAAAGAATAAGTTCCCTTTTTGTATGAATATGGATGTAACATGTTACAAATGCACCAGCCCCCCCACAGAGTCCCTGTTTTCACAGCAAGCGGGGGATCTTCTCCCTCACTCGCTGTTACGTGATTGAGAAAACTACAATTCCCAACAGCCTTTGAAGCTGCTGGCTTGCAGTTCTCAATGAACTACCAGAGCATTTTTGATCGCTCTAGAGCAGGGGTCTCAAACTGGCGGCCCTCCAGCTGTTGCAAAACTACAAGTCCCATCATGCCTCTGCCTGTGGGAGTAATGCTTGTAACGGTCAGCCTTGCAATGCCTCATGGGTAGTTTCGCAACACCTGGAGGGCCAACAGTTTGAGACCCCTGCTCTAGGAGGTAGTTCATTGAGCTTCTGTCAGAGTTTAACTGCTTGCCTGTATTGGAGGTACGGGCAGACAGCTACACAGACATTCTGCAGGGCTGTGCATTACACCCACGATCTGCTGATCATGAGAACAATGCTTTACAGGTTCCTAAAAAAAAAAAAAAAAAATAACTTTACCTGCAAAGAAATGTGCATTTAAGTTTTTTTTTTAAGTGAACTTATCCTTTAAAGACATTACATGACTCTTTCATGGTTACGTAAATGTCTCATGTCAAAGTTAACAGACAGACCATTCTAACTCAAAGCAGAAAGATCTATTGGACAAGTTTGCATGAAAACCTTCAGAACTATGCTGGTGATAGGACTATCTCCCCATGCCGATGTCATTATCTCCTCTTCAAAAGAAGAAAAGTGTATATATTGGCTTATCCAAGCATCTATGTTTGGAGTTCCCAATGCAGAAGCCTGTTGAATTGCCAGAAATTGCCCATCTTCCCATGTGCATGGGGACTTTCCCTTATATATCTTGGGGACTCCAGTGACAAGATATTAGCACTTGAATTTGCAGGTCAGCATACCTACCCCAGCACCAGGTTCCCCTTCTCCATGCTGGACTGCTTATATTAATGGAACAGGAGGAGATAATTACTTATGCCCCGTACACACGGTCGCATTTTCAGACGGAAAATGTGTGATAGGACCTTGTTGTCGGAAATTCCGACCGTGTGTGGGCTCCATCACACATTTTCCATCGGATTTTCCGACACACAAAGTTTGAGAGCAGGCTATAAAATTTTCCCACAACAAAATCCGTTGTCGGAATTTCCGATCGTGTGTACACAAATCCAACGCACAAAGTGCCACGCATGCTCAGAATAAATAAAGAGATGAAAGCTATTGGCTACTGCCCCGTTTATAGTCACGACGTACATGTTTTATGTCACCGCGTTCAGAATGATCGGATTTTCCGACAACTTTGTGTGACCGTGTGTATGCAAGACAAGTTTGAGCCAACATCCGTCGGAAAAAATCCGATGGATTTTGTTGTCGGAATGTCCGATCAATGTCCGACCGTGTGTACGGGGCATTACAGTGAGGGAAACAATATTTTTTATCCCCTGCTGAGTTTGTATATTTGCCCACTGACCAAGAAATGATCAGTCTATAATTTTAATGGTAGATTTATTTTAACAGTGAAAGACAGAACAAAAATATCCAGAAAAACACAATTCAAAAACTTTATAAATTGATTTGCATTTTAATGAGTGAAATAAGTATTTGATCCTCTATCAATCAGCAAGATTTCTGGCTCCCAGGTGTCTTCTATACAGGAAACGAGCTGAGATTAGGACCACTGCTAATCTCAGCTTGTTACCTGTATAAAAAGACACCTGTCCACAGAAGCAATCAGATTCCAATCTCTCCACCATGGCCAAGACCAAAGAGCTATCCAACGATGTCAGGGACAAGATTGTAGACCTACACAAGGCTGGAATGGGCTACAAGACCATCGCCATTATTTGAAAATGGAAGAAACACAAGATAACTGTCAATCTCCCTCGGTCTGGGGCTCCACTGAAGATCTCACCTTGTGGAGTTGCAATGATCATAAGAACAGTGAGAAAATCAGCCCATAAGTACACGGGAGAATCTTGTCAATGATCTCAAGGCAGCTGGGACCATAATCACCAAGAAAACAATTGGAAACACACTACGCTGTGAAGGACTGAAATCCTGCAGCGTCTGCAAGGTCCCCCTGCTCAAGAAAGCACATGTACCGGCCCGTCTGAAGTTTGCTAATGAACATCTGAATGATTCACAGGAGAACTGGGTGAAAGTGTTGTGGTCAGATGAGACCAAAAATCAAGATTCATCAATTCAACTCGCCGTGTTTAGAGGAGGAGGAATGGTGCCTATGACCCCAAGAAAACCATTCCCACCATCAAACATGGAGGTGGAAACATTATGCTTTGGAGGTGTTTTTCTGCTAAGGGGACAGGACAACTTCACCGCATCAAAGGGACGATGGACAGGGCCATGTACCGTCAAACCTTGGGCGAGACCCTCCTTACCTCAGCCAGGGCATTGAAAATGGGTCAAGGATGGGTATTTCAGCATGACAATGACCAAAAACACACATTCAAGGCAACAAAGGAGTGACACAAGAAGAGGCACATTAAAGTCCTGGAGTGGCCTAGTCAGTCTCCAGACCTTAATCCCATAGAAAATATGTGGAGGGAGCTGAAGGTTCAAGTTACCAAACGTCAGCCTTGAAACCTTAATGACTTGGAGAGGATCTGCAAACAGGAGTGGGACAAAATCCCTCCCGAGATGTGTGCAAACATGGTGGGCCAACTACAAGAAACGTCTGACCTCTGTGATTACCAACAAAGGTTTTGCCACCAAGTCATGTTTTTGCGAAGGGGTCAAAAATGTATTTCACTCATTAAAATGCAAATCAATCTATAACTTTTTTTTCTCGTTTTTTTTGTTTGTTATTCTGTCTCTCACTGTTAAAATAGACCTACCATTAAAATTATAGACTGATCATTTGTCAGTGGGCAAACGTACAAAATGAGCAGGGGGTCAAATACTTTTTTCCCTCACTGTACACCAGACTAAAGCTGGCTATAGATATATTGAATTTCAGCCGATTCAGCAGTAACCAGTTGAATTTTGATTTGTGTGTGGCTGTCCCCGTTCAACAGAAGTCAATTGTTAGACTGACTTCTGCTGAACAGGCAAGCTGGAAAACGTTTGTCAATCAGTGGCTGCAGCTGCTGATCAGTACATTCTGACAATGGCAAGTCACGCTGTTAAAGTACAATGTCCAAGCGGGGGGGGGGGGGGGGGGATTCCTTCCAGTGGCATCTCCAGCTTTCATATTTAGGGGGGGCACATGGAGGGACAGGGACAAAAATAGGGGGTCAATATAAAATGCAAAAATATAGATAGATAGATATATCTCTCTATCTATATATATTTTATCTATCCTGGGGCCCTTTACCCCTTTACTACGTTCCCACAACGGCCCTTTCACATGTTCTGCAGTGAGCTCCCTTCCTACTGTATTGGGGCCCCCCCCCAGGGTGACAGAGAACAAGAGATATATGTCACCAGCATACCAAGAAAATATAAGGGTCCAAAGCAGTGGGAGAACTATCACAGTTGCAAAGGTTGTCTTAGCACCGGGCCCTGGTGTTCTGCCACTGTGGGGTTCCCCAGCCTCCTTTTGCTGTCCTGCCCCTGCTATTGACAGCGCTGGTCTGACATTTCTTGGAATTTACAGGCTGGTTCTCCTGTCCTAAGGATGGGAGAAATCAGTCTGTTTTTTCAGTAACTGAGAGTCCTGGTGGAGACCTTCCTGCAACTTGCTCTTCTCCCTGCCAATGAGGATGCAGGGGAAGAGCAGATCGGGCGGCCGTGGTTGTGTGAGTGCTCGCATTATGCAGTGTCAGCGAGCAGAGGGAGGGGGGAGGAATCACCCGCAGGAGCTGATTGGGGACGTTCTCCCTCTCAATAGAGACTGTGTTACCCCAGCGGTGGCCCGAGTAAGATGCGGCACATCCGATATGAATACAAACAAAAAGAAATTGCCTTTTTGTAAAAAAATAAAAAAAAAATTTAAAAAAAATATTTTTTTTGGGGGGGGGGACCAGGGACAGTGGACAACTAGGATCAGTAGAAAAGGAATCTCCCCAATGGGGGAAATAAAAACCTAATGCGTTTTAATATGTACTTATTCTATCGAATCTTTATGTACTGTACTCTTTAAGAGAAAGAAAAAACTACAGTAGTATCCACAATGATAGTAGATGACAGAGAATAAAGGGACTGAGCTAGAGCGTAGCAAGAATAATTAGAATCCTAGAAAGAGGTCAGAGACCACAGAGGAGCAAGAAAGAAAATTAGTTACATTTCTAAGCATCATAAACGTAGCAATTATTCAATGAATAGAAAAAGCCTACACCAGTCTGAGCAAATGCTGAATTGAAATTTTAATGACAAATGAGATCTGTAAAAAAAACTTGACCTCCTTCTCTGGGGGTATAAAACGCCACCATGAAAACTGCTACATTAAAAGGAATGAAGGTACTGAAGGGTGCAGTAGATGTTAGAAGATTTCTATTGTGCTCCCCAAGGAGCCTGCAAAGCATTGTACCATGATCAATGGATGGAGGGTGCGGTGTCAGGCTCCAAGTCCTACAGCTTTCTTCCCGTACTGGCTTCCAATTGGAAAATAGCAGGGCTTGTGAATGAACTAGGAGCATGCTCATCAGTGTCATCTCAGTCCATTGAAAACTACAAGCCATCTGCTGCGGTGGAAGACGGGACTTTTTTTTTTTTCTCTCAAAGATTGCTGTGAAAGAATGATGTGGTATGTGGGTGATGTCTCGCACAGCCTCATCAATTGGGAAATGTGACAGCAGGTGCAGGGAGAGGAACCCCCACCCACTGTCATAGGAAGGAGGGGGGGGGGAATTAGAGGTGGGGATTGTGGGGCTTGGACAATGTTACATCCTAAATATGGGTGTAACATCTAACATGCTCCAAAAGGTGAGCTTATCCTTTAAGGCCATATTTTAAACTAGACTTGCTTGGACCAGGGCAGGTCTTAAATGTTGTTAAAATATAACCCAAACCCAAAATGTAATACTGTATATCTCAGCTTACAAGTCTTTAGATGTGTTTGCATTAGATTTTTTTTCTTAGACTTTCCCTTTATTTTTACTTGGTGATCCTCCAAGTCTAATATATTTCAACTTCCTTTAACACACAAAGCTGTCCACTAAAAGCATCTGTTAACGGGTTGAGACAAACCATTTAAAGTGTATCTAAAAGCAAAACATTTTCTTTTTTTGTAATGGATAGAATGGAGAGGGATTAGAACCCCTCTGGGGGCACTGAACAGGAGGGAGGAGCCAGAAGCAGAGAAGTGGGAGCCGAGAAGAGGAGGATCTTGGCTGCTCTGTGCAAATCCCCTGCATAGAGCAGGTAAGTATAACATGTTTGTTATTATTATAGGAAATAATGCATTAATATAAAAAGCCTTTTGTGTGCAGCAGCCCCCTTCACACTTACCTGAGCCCCATCTCTGTCCAGCGATGTCCACAAGTGTTTCAGCCGTCCGAGATTCTACTTCCGGAATGGCTGACACACAGTAGCGGCGCCATTGGCTCCCACTGCTATCAAAGTCAGCTAGCCAATCAGGAGAGAGAGGGGGCTGTGTCATGGCAGGGCTCTGTGTCTGAATGGACACAAGCAGCTGTGACTTACCTCGGGTGGCCCTATAGCAAGCTGCTTGCTGTGGGGGCACTGAACAGGAGGGAGGAGCCAGAAGCAGAGAAGAGGGACCCGAGAAGAGGAGGATCCAGGCTGCCCTGTGCAAATCCACTACACAGCGCAGGTAAGTATAACATGTTTGTTATTATTATAGGGAAAATAAAAAAATGAGCCTTTACAATCACTTTAAGATCTCTGGAGATGGACTTGTAACCTTGAGATTGTCCCTGCTTTTCCACACAACAGAAAGGTTGAGTCAATTTTTCACCTTTTAACTGGTTGCTGGTGTGATTTCTATATTGTCAGCACCTGTTAATTGATACAGGTGAGCTTAATTACAAATTACAGGAGCATCAAAACTTGGAATGCAATTCTTACAATTTTGAAAGGTGCCAATAACTTTGGCCTGTACATTTTTGGAGTTTTTCATGGAATGTGTCAAATTTGGCCGTTTGTCCACCTTTTTGTGTCAAAACAATAAAAACAAAAGAAACAAACATTTGCCTAAACAATTGCAACAATCTTCTGACAAAGTGGTGCATTATCTGACAGAAATGCAGGGATGCCAATAGTTTTGTCTATGACTGTATAGGAAATATCTGGGAAGTTTCTCCCTCACTTTGCATAACGTATGAAAAAAAAAACAAAAAACACACACATAAAAAAGGCACAAACTCAATTATCAAAAATATGTGTTTTACAACATGCTTTATGGTGGCAGCTATACAAGGGCAGCCCTAATTCAAGCTGCTCGAGGACAAAAACAAGCTAATTTTAGCATATGATTCAATAACGTGGTGCAAAGTGCAAGGAGATGGTGCAAAGTCCAGTAATCCACAGCAACACATCAGATTACCCCGATAAATAATAATATAAATTCTGAATTGATTGCTATAGGTCACTGCACTTTGCCTAAATGCACTGTTGGAAAGAGAAAGTATTGCTGCAAGCAGCTTTACATGGGTCATTGTCATGCACTGCAAGGAACGGACCATAATCTGCCTTGATGTTGATGCAATTAATTCAGCTATTGCACCATGTGTAAAAACATGGATTTAATGACCACACTTAGGTCAATGAAGTCAGGAATGAGGGAATGAGGACTCTGTTTGTTGTGCTATTGGCTTACAAGAGCGGTATGATTACTGTGCAAACAGTGACAGCATGTGAGGACAGGAGGTGGAGACAAGACTTTGCTGTGCAGAATACAACACACATCCTACCAAGGAAATTGTTTAGGCTTTCCATAGATACTAATTTCAGAAAGGATTTAAAGCGGTATTAAACCCCAAACCAAAAATGTAATGTACTGAAGCTTACCAATCATTAGATGTGTATTAGCGAGACACCACCCTGGACTATGCGCATACAGCATAGGGGGCACAGCAAACAGCACCACAAATCCAACCTGTGTGTGATTATAGGTCAGTATTAAATTGTATATCCCTGTATGTTGTGGTCGTTCAGGTGCTTATCTAATCGTTTATTGCAACTATCGATGCCTCCCGATGAGACCCTCACCTGTGGAAGGGAATTCCACATACTGGCCGCTCTTACAGTAAAGAACCCTTTATGTAGTTTAAGGTTAAACCTCTTTACTTCTAATTTTAATGAGTGGCCATGTTTCTTGTTAAACTTCCTTCCGCAAAAAAGTTTTATCCCTATTGTGGGGTCACCAGTACGGTATTTGTAAATTGAAATCATATCCCCTCTCAAGCGTCTCTTCTCCAGAGAGAATAAGTTCAGTGCTCGCAACCTTTCCTCATAACTAAGATCCAGCACATTGTTTTTTTCCTTTTGGAATAAAGGTTTTACATGCATAAATAAAAATTAGCCAGGCCCACAGTCAAAATTGTTGGTAAAGTTGGGTCCACTAACGGCACGATTGTCGAACGATCTTTCTGAAAAGGAACAGTTTCGGCCAAAATTCTCTGCGTGTATGGCCAGCATAAGTCTAAGAAAGATTTCAACCAATATAAATCTGCCCTCCAAATATACAATTCCAGCCACCTCACTGCCAAGCAGACATTTTTATCACTCTCTTTAAAAACTTATCGTCCTGTCCCCGTCAACTTTTCTCTACCTTTAACTCTACTTTGTCCTCCACTGCCTCCACCCACAAACTCACTCACTGTCCAGGAGATCGCCAATCACTTCAAACAGAAGATTGATACAATTCGGGAGGAGATCTCTGCTGTTTAGATACCCTCCACGTTTTACACTTCATGCCCACAGGTACAATCATTACTTCCCTCATTTAACCCCACCACTATAACCACTATAGACGAGGTTGCTGAACTACTTGCCAACATCCAGCTAACCACCTGCCCTCTGGATCCTGTTCACTCGCAAATGCTTCATTCACCCTGTGGCTCTATTCTACACTCTCTAACCCACATCTTCAATCCCTCCCTCTCTTCTGGCATCTTCCCCAAATCTCTAACACATGCACTAGTCAGCCCCATACTTAAAAAGCCCTCACTGGACCCATCTAATCTTAACCTACGTCCCACCTCCTTGCTCCCCTTTTTATGCAAGCTCCTTGACCGTCTGGTCAACAACCGACTGAGCGACCACCTTGATGAGAATAGCATTCTTGATCCCCTTCAGTCTGGATTTCATTCCCAACACTCCACAGAAACTGCTCTCCTAAAACTAACAAACGATCTAACGGCCAAAACCAATGGGCACTATTCTGTACTCCTACTCCTGGACCTCTCTGCTGCCTAGTCTCAAAATACCAACCTAATCGTTCTCTTCGTTCCTCTCAAGACCTCCTGGTCTCTAGCTCCCTCGTCACCTCCTCCGGAGACCCTAAAAATTATTTTAAGAGTTCCTCTGTGGTAAAAAGCTTGAGAAAGGTTGCTTTAGAACTGCCCCGGTTGTTAATGCCCATTTGCATTGATAAAACATCTTTTTGCAAATGATTATCCTTGGAGAATATCTCCCATTTTATTAGAAATCTTTTCACACCTACAATTCTGTGATGTTTGCTTTCATCGAGGGCCCATTCACTCTTTTCCACTCTTGTGCATTGCATAAAAGGAAGCCCATCCAAATAAATGGGCTGGCAATGCACCAGAACAAACATTTTTCTAACATGTACAGTGTGCGTTACTTTGCCTTGTGGTGTGCTGCAATGGATGTGTGTCAGAGGTGAATTGTCTTAGTGCCTTGGTGGCTGGTGGTAGGCCCAGCGTTGTCAAATGAGGGCAAGGAGAACACTTGGCTCCAATTGGCATGATTCTGAACTTACACAAGGTCGTCCCTCTTCGCTCCCAGCAGGTGGATTGATTGGTGGGAGATTTCTGTGCAAGAAGGTTGAAGATGCAGAATAAAGCTATGTGTGAGAGGTGTCCTAAAATAGAGATTGTAGGTCTGACTCTCCATTAACACAGGTGGTAGCGCCAAGGAACACCTAGCTTCCATGTTGTTCCACAGGCTGGAGGTGAATCCAACCAGTAGAAGCAATTAAATCCAATAGGACAATTAGGCTCGAACAAAGCTACCTGAAATGAGATTGAGATGAATAGGCTCAGTATATCCTTTCAAGCCAGCGGGCTGTGGGGGCACTTGGCAGGTGTTACAAACCTGCACAGTGTGCCAGCTTTTTGTACTTGAGGGAACGCAGCTTCACGGTCCAACCTATTCCTATGAAAAGGTGTTCCTATAAAATGAATAAGGTTTGAATTGAAGTTGTAGTTGGCAAATAATCGTGATGAAAGGCAAAATAAATTAAACTCTAGGCACAACTTGTATGTGTTGATTCCTATGACTTCAAGATGGACAGATGAAGCACGTGCCTAGCACTTTCTTGTATACAAGCCCAGCAATCAAATTAAATATAATATACAGTAAATGCTCGAATTTACTTTACTCCATGACTAGATCTTTTTCCACACCTTGCAACCAGCAATATTTACACCCTGAAACAAGGCATTCTGCATGCAAATAACAAGTTCAGATTTCCTGTTTCACTTTTACATAGAAGTTACCAGCATCGGGTCCTATTGACACAGCTGTCAGGAGACTGAGTAGACCCTTGACATTCACCAAGCACTATTTTTATAAATCAGAAACTGTGAGTCAGTTTGTGGCTTTCGTTTGGTACCTTCAGCAAACTTCCTGCATTCCGAAGATTCAAAATCTGTGTTAAAATTGATAGTAATCTGTAATGGGCACTCCCTCCATAATACACCATTCAGTTTCACATATTTGTACAAGCTGTACTGGGCAATCAGAATGAACTGAAATTAAAAATGGTGGTCATTGTTCTAAATACATAACGTGCATAGTTGTCTTTACGTAAAGGCTGTTTATTAAGAGAAGGTGTGATAAGGATTCATGGTCTATTGAATCATCCTTCATAGTACCGTTGTGGGCAAAATTTAAAAGAGCAAGCAATTCCAAGCACCAGAGTTAAGCCTGGTACACACAATCGGAAAATCGGACGCAAAACACCACTTTTGAAGTGATCGTACGATAATCTGATCATTAGTACACACGAGAGTTCACGATCACGAGAGTTCATGCGAAATTATCCGAAGGGACAAACACGAACATTTTTCTTATACGGCACCAGAAAAAAAAAATCGTAAGAGCAAGACTACACAGTCTATAACATAAAGCTTAGGTTTCCACTATTGTGACCTAAAAGTCATGCGATTTTGCCATGATTCTGAGGCGATTTGAAGCCACGCCTGTGTATTCTTGAAGTCTACGGACCTCGTGTTGCATCAAAGTCAGACCAAAGTAGTGCAGGGACTAAATCAAAAAAAGGAAGAACCGCGCTATAAAGTGATATAAACAATAGTCCAATTGTGAAGTCTCAAAAAAATGAAATAAATGGTCCCAGTAACAGTCCAAACAAAGTTGATAAATATGTGATATGAAATTCTTCCAAGGGAAACAATGATGGCGGACACAGTTAGCAGAACACACCAATATATATTGCGCTTACCAGAAGTAAGCCGTAAAAGGGCGAGTGGCTTAAACCCAGCCTGGGCCTTTAAATATACGCTCCAGATGAAGCAGGAAGGGCGCCCTCGTCCCGTGGATCCACAAATTATGGTCAGATATAATTGGACAGTGGACGTGTATAAATCACTCCAAAATTATATGAAAGATTGTGAGGAAAAAACTCCCACCAGGTGCTGAGAAAACTAATAGTACGAGCTGCTTACCAGAAGACAGACCCTCATATGCAGATATAGTGAGATCAGGAACCAAACACCAAAGGAGCAGACATTAAACGGACCTTAGGGAATGTCCCCTTACCAGACAAGTAAAGCAGAAAGGCAGATGTATTGCGGTCTCAGCCAGACTCCCGAGCGGAACGGTGTAACCACGTCTTGCCCTCTCAGTCCGGACTCAGCAGCACATATGTAATGAAGAGCCAATAGTGTAATACTGCGTATAGTAGGTTTATTGTAAAAAAGAATAACACTTACATAAATACGAGATTTAAAAGCGAAAGTAAAATCGAAGCCGGCCGGCCTCCGGACACACTCCCGTCCTCAATCGAACGACGTGGTGAGGGGCGTGCTGACATCACCACGTCGTTCGATTGAGGACGGGAGTGTGTCCGGTGGCCGGCCGGCTTCGATTTTACTTTCGCTTTTAAATCTCGTATTTATGTAAGTGTTATTCTTTTTTACAATAAACCTACTATACGCAGTATTACACTATTGGCTCTTCATTACATATGTGCTGCTGAGTCCGGACTGAGAGGGCAAGACGTGGTTACACCGTTCCGCTCGGGAGTCTGGCTGAGACCGCAATACATCTGCCTTTCTGCTTTACTTGTCTGGTAAGGGGACATTCCCTAAGGTCCGTTTAATGTCTGCTCCTTTGGTGTTTGGTTCCTGATCTCACTATATCTGCATATGAGGGTCTGTCTTCTGGTAAGCAGCTCGTACTATTAGTTTTCTCAGCACCTGGTGGGAGTTTTTTCCTCACAATCTTTCATATAATTTTGGAGTGATTTATACACGTCCACTGTCCAATTATATCTGACCATAATTTGTGGATCCACGGGACGAGGGCGCCCTTCCTGCTTCATCTGGAGCGTATATTTAAAGGCCCAGGCTGGGTTTAAGCCACTCGCCCTTTTACGGCTTACTTCTGGTAAGCGCAATATATATTGGTGTGTTCTGCTAACTGTGTCCGCCATCATTGTTTCCCTTGGAAGAATTTCATATCACATATTTATCAACTTTGTTTGGACTGTTACTGGGACCATTTATTTCATTTTTTTGAGACTTCACAATTGGACTATTGTTTATATCACTTTATAGCGCGGTTCTTCCTTCCTTTTTTTAATTTATTTTGGTGGGCTACACTTATGACCGCAGCTTGTTTTTCCTTTTTTGTTTTCCAAGCGCAGTTTTTTTCTTTATTTAGTGCAGGGACTACTTTGAAGTCGCTCAAATATGAACGTGCTCACTGGAAATCATGGGGTACAACTTTATTATGCGACTTTGCAGTCTCAAGTCACAGGACAAGTTGCACAAGTGGAAACTGCACCTAAATGACCAAAAGTGAAGTTCAGGAGGATGTGGGGCCAAGTTCAACTTTAACGGGAACAGTTGAGATTTACATATAAGATCTACTTGCTTATACCTCTGGATCTACAGATTATTTTGATAAGCTGTCTGCTTGAAAAGAAACCTCTGTTTATGAATTTTTAACTCAAAAGCTCAGTCTAATTTTCCCGGGTTTAAACTTTAAAGTGGGGTTCCACCCAAAAAAACAAAAATACCTGAAAATATCTAAAAAAAAAAAACCAAAAAAACATTTGGATATATTTTTTTTTTTACTTACCTCTAAATGCCTGTTGCTAGGTGGTCCCTCGTAGTCTGCCTCTTCCTTTGCCTGGGCTGGTGACATCACTTCCCCCTCGGCACAGGAAGGGCTCGGCTCTGGTCCCTCCCTCCTGTCAATCATCTGGGACCCATTACAGGTCCCATGTGATTGAGCGGCCAATCACGGCGGGCGGCGCCGCTCGCGCATGCGCAGTGGGTGCCAGGCTGTGAAGCCACAGCCCGGCGCCCACAGTTGCAATGCCGGCGCCGACGAGCGGAGGGGGGGGGGGCGAGCGGGGCTTTGATCCCCCGCATCGCTGGACCCAGGGACAGGTAAGTGTCCAATTAAAAGTCAGCAGCTGCAGTATTTGTAGCTGCTGACTTTTAATTTTTTTTTTTTTTTTTTTAATGGACCCCCTGGGTGGAACTCCTCTTTAAGCTTAAACTGTGGTCAGGCAACTTGCATTCAAATATTTACACATTTGTAACATTAAGGAAATTCCATAATAAACCCTCAGTGACCTCTGTAGCTTACGCCATTGTGAAACAATTCATTCTTAAAGTGGTAGTAAAGCCTAACTAACTATTCTACCTAAAAGTTAAAAAACTTCTAACGGAAATAATGGACACAAATCGAACGACAAACACCGGGTCGGAATCACACCCCCCCCTAAATCTCCTCTCTATCAATATCCGAGGCTTAAACACGCCCGAAAAACGTTCTCTCCTACTCGACGCGCTACATAAGTCTAAATCACACATAGCCTTAATCCAAGAAACACACTTCAGAACAGACGCTATCCCCAGACTACACAGCAAACGATTTCCCACAATCTATCATGCCACCAACGACAGCGCGAAATCAAAAGGTGTCTGCATTCTCATAGCCAAAGATTGCCCATTTACTGTCTCAGACACACATATTGACCCACAAGGACGATTCCTCTTCCTGAAAGGCACCCTATTTGGGAAAAGAATCACAATTGCCAATCTATACACCCCGAATGCACACCAAGTGTCCTTTTTTCGGGATACATTACAATCACTCGCGGCTTTTAGCTCGGGCACACTAATAATCGGAGGCGATTTCAACGTACCTCTCAACCCAGCTATTGACACTTCTAATGGCCACTCCTCCATCACGTATAGAGCCCTCCGTGCCATAAAACAACAACTCAGTGTACTGCTTGTGCATGACACCTGGCGCACCATGAACCCTAACGAAAAAGACTACACATTCTTCTCTACGCCACACTCTAAATATTCACGAATCGACTATTTTTTTATATCCCAAGATGATCTCCCTCTGCTGAAACACACCTCTATTGAACCAATGGTTCTGTCAGATCATAACCCAATTACAATGTCCCTTCACATTCCCAACAAACTGGTACGTCCACACATCTGGAGACTAGACAACTCCTTACTTGCAGATCTAGATATCTCAAATAAGGTTTCCCAACACCTCACAAATTACTTCACAGACAACGAACCGGGTGATACTTCGCCAGACGTGGTCTGGGCCGCACATAAATGCGTTATACGGGGCACGCTTATTTCAATAGCAGCACACCGAAATAAGCTCAGAAAAGCTAAACTGGATGAACTGACCGCTCGCATCTCTCAACTTGAACAAAAACATAAAAAATCGCTGGCGTTGGACGCACTCACAGCTCTGACACATGCCAGAACTGAACTATTAAACGAATTACACTCCAGACTTAAGCGCAAGTATACGCTGCAACAAAAATGTTTCTACGAATACGGCAACAAATCGGGGAAGCTCCTTGCGAGAGCCCTGCAGGCGAAACGTGCGGCCCAGACCATACACACAATCAAAGACCCTTCAGGAAAACCGTCCGTCACTTCTGGAGACATAGCGAAACAATTTGTGACCTACTTCACAGACCTATATAACCTTCAACCCGCCTCACAAACAGAGACTCCAGAGGATAGACGGACAACAATTCAAACATTTCTCTCCCAATACGCTCCCGCTCCCCTCACGTCAGAAGACACCGCCTCACTAGACTCCCCATTGACAATAGAAGAAACCACTCTAGCACTAAAGCAGATGAAACCAGGTAAAAGCCCGGGACCTGATGGGCTTTCTGTAGCGTATTATAAATCTTTCTCTGACATTCTTATACCCCCCTTAGTTAAGGCGCTGAACAATCTCTCGCCCCAAAGCACAGCCTCCAAAGACATATTAGAAGCCCACATAACACTTATTCCCAAACCTGGTAAGGACTCTACCATGGTCTCCAACTACCGCCCAATTTCCCTTCTTAATGCGGATATTAAAATATACGCCAAAGCTATTGCCAACCGCGTATTACCACTTATCCCCAAACTAATATCCACAGACCAAGTGGGCTTTGTCCCGGGAAGGGAAGCCCGGGACAACACCACTAAAGCCCTAGACATTCATTACTGGATGACCACCAATAACGTTAGGGGCTTTTTCTTGTCCTTGGACGCGGAGAAGGCGTTCGACAGGGTTGCTTGGGACTATATGGAAGCCACACTACACGCTATAGGCCTCCCACACCAACTGATCCATATGATTATGGCTTTGTACTCATCACCCACTGCAAAAATAAGAGTGAACGGGCACCTGTCGAGCGCCTTCTCCGTCTCCAACGGAACAAGACAGGGCTGCCCCCTGTCCCCCTTAATCTTCATCCTCACGATGGAACCACTCCTCCGCAAACTTAAAGAAAACCCAAATATTAAAGGGGTGGAAGTGGACCATAAACAATTTAAACTTGCGGCTTATGCGGATGATGTTCTGCTATTTCTAACGGACCCAATTACTACTTTGCCTAACCTTCTCAAAGATTTTGCCACATTCAAATATCTATCCAACCTGCAAATCAACCTAGCTAAGTCCAAAGCCCTTAACGTCTCCTTATCTACCGAAATAGTTGCCCAATGCAAGCAAAATTTCCCTTTCAGCTGGGAACCTCAGGCTCTCACATACCTAGGCATTAAAATACCCTCCAAACTTACAGAGATCTATAAGCTGAATTTCCTACCCATCCTAAACACTATACGAACAGACTTACATAAATGGACCATGGGGACGTTTTCATGGTTTGGAAGGGCAGCTGTCCTAAAAATGAACGTGCTCCCCAGACTGTTATATCTATTTCAGACCGTTCCCATCCAAATTCCCCTTGACTTCTTCACCACCTTAAAAAAGCTCTGTAGAAACTTTATATGGTCCTCCAAACAGCCCAGATTAAATTGGAAAAGACTAACGTACCCTAAGTCGCAAGGGGGATTAAACATTCCAGACATGCAAAAATATTATTGGGTATGCCACCTAGCTAGAATTGTGGACTGGCATGCCAACGATTCTAGCAGGGACTGGGTCTATATTGAGAGCGCCTCCACCCCGATACCAATACGTGCGTTACCGTGGATCAACCCAAAATCAATTCCAACACAAGTCAAACTAAACCCATTCATCCACTCCACATTAATAAATTTCAAAGCAGCCTGCAATCCACTGAAATTGAAACCTTTTCCGGGCCCCATGACACCTCTGGAAAACAATCCAGAGTTTACTCCAGGAATACGCACCCTCCACCCAACAACAGATCCCAACAGACCACAACTCAAGCTTCATCAACTGTTCCGAAATGGAAACTTCTTGACGCTCCATGACCTTACTTCTACATTCCCAAACTACCACATTCCCTTCTACAAATTTCTGCAAATACGCCACTTCACCTATAGCCTCAAACCCACGGCTAACCTGTACAGAGATCTTACACCTTTTGAATTACTATGTAACAATTCCGAACCCCAGAGACACCTTATCTCCTCACTATATAAACTCCTATTTTCAACAGACGAAATCAAAACTGATGGCCTAATTAGAAGATGGGAACAGGACTTGAACATAGACCTCTCCGCAGAGGAGTGGCAACGAGCCCTCCATCATATGCATAAGGGCTCCTGCAACATTTCTACTCAAGAAAACAGATACAAAATCTTCACAAAATGGTATAGGACCCCCGACAGGATCCATATGTACCAACCTGACTTCCCTCCCCTATGCTGGCGTTGCAAAGCATCGAGAGGCACACTACTCCATATTTGGTGGGACTGCCCTCTCATCCAGACCTTCTGGTCCGAAATCCATCGGTTAATTTCGCAGATAACAACATTCACTCCTGACTTCACTCCGGCACAATATCTACTCCACCATACCTCTCTCCCACAACGCACGTATAGGAAATCCCTGGTGCTACACCTCATTAACACGGCAAACCTATGTATCCCAGTACACTGGAGAACCACATCCCCCCCCACTATATCCGAATGGTTTCAACGGGTTGATAGAGTGGCGGAAATGGAAAGCCTTATTCACCAAACGGCAGATACGCCAACCAAATACACGAACATCTGGGCATGTTGGATTCATTTTAAATCGTCCCAATTACAGTCTAGTTCAACCACCCCTCACCCCTCAGACCCAGGAGGATCCACTAACACTTAACCGACTACCTAAGCCCATAAGTCACCACTCAATAACCATTACTCTCCGTCTTCCCCCCTCCCCTCCCATCCTCTCTTTCCACATCGCTACACCAATTGCTCCCTGCAAACTCCACACCCCTACAGGTGTGACAAACATGACTAGACACGATGAGAAAGTTAACACTACATCGGAACAAGTTCCCCGACCTTAACTCAACATCACTGACTAACATTTCCAGTTACTCCTCCACCCGGGCACAGTTAGCGCCCATATAGGGGTGTTCGGGTGTAGGAGTGGAGATTATTTGGCCGGGAAAATTACATCTAGATGTGTTATCTTACACCACAGGGACATCTTAGGCATATTACAACTCCCATCTACGATTGTTATTCCAAACCTGGTGCTGTTCTTAATATTTCTCATTTTAATTTTTATATCCATCCCTACCTACGGTACATAACAGGCTCACTATTTGCCGATTCCTAATGCCATTACTACAACGTTATGTGATATGAACAATAACCATATATGCTGTACCTATCTATCTTATCCATTGTTAACTTGTAACATGTGCATATAACTGTTTACTTGTTTACTTTTGTGAAAACCTAATAAAATACTTTTGAAAAAAAAAAAAAAAAACTTCTAATTTAATTTATTGGTATTGTGCTAAACGACAGCCAGCGCGTTTCAGGGTCAAAGAACTCCCCCCTTTTTTTATGGCTTCTGTTAAAAACCTTTAACAGACTTAAAATAGTGCTTTCCTGAATAGGATAAATTACTCGCCAGCATCTACAAGAGCACTCAAGATAACAAAATCAGAAAGTAAAAGTAAAACCGAGAAGTTTCTGATGGTAAATTTGTGAATGAATTACTCCACAGTGGCTGCAGGTGCAGAGTTAAGTGAGGGCATGTTAGAAAGAATATTTAGGCCTCATGCACATTTGAGCTAAAAAAAAAACCTGGTTGACCCTGTCTTCAGCTGTCCCTCCCATCTTCTCTGTTTTCCCATTGCAGGCTGAGATTGTGTAGACCAGCTGTTGTCCTCTATTGAGCAGCTCAAATTTCAGTTCCCTTTCAAATTTCGTCATTTCTTTCTTTTTCTAATTTGTGCAGCCCACGTGACTATAGAGTCACACATGTGGATGTATACCCAGTGATAAATGACACTCCCCTCTCTCCCTCCCCCTTCATGTCCTCCTATTGTTAAACACTATGGTGGCAGGATACAGTATGCTGATTGATAAGGATGAGCTGAGGCGTGTCCACAACCCGCATGTGCACAGCCCGCCAGGAAGTTGCACTCCACCTACACCTTTAAACGCAGGTTTCAAGGTGTCAAAAAAATTCATTCAGAGGACTTTGCGTCAGCGTCCCGTGTACATGGGGCCTTATAGTGAGCAATAAAACAGTTTTTAGACATTTATAGTTTCATTTGAATTGCTCTTCTGAAAAGGTTTTTTTTTTTTTTTTATTCATGTGACTGGCACACAGAGACTCATACTGTAGACATACATAATCAGAGTAGTAGAAGCCCTTCCCAAGAATCTTTCCTTGCAGATGCCAAAGAAGAGGGAAAGATCATGCGACTACACAACAGTGCTGCAGGCAGGGGCGTTGCTAGTTCTACAAAAGAGCTGGGGCTAGAGCCCATAGCAGCGTAGTAAAGAAAGTCATACGCTTGGGCGGGCATACACATGTATATACAGTAATATACGTGTGGGTGTATATATATCCCCAGAGAGCCCCCCGCTTACATCAGGGTCCCCAGAGAGCCCCCCCTTACATCACCTTACATCAAGGTCCCCAGAGAGCCTCCTCCTTACATCAGAGTCCTCAGAGAGCCTCCCCCTTCCATCAGGGTACCCAGAGGGCCCCCCCCACACTTACATTAGGGTTCCCAGAGAGGCCCCCTTACATTAGGGTCCCCAGAGAGCCTCTCCCTTAAATCTGGGTCCCTAGAGAGCCTAGGCCTTAAAATCAGGGTCCCCAGAGAGCCACTCCCTTACATCAGGGTCCCCAGAGAGCCTCCCCTCCCCTTGGGGACCCCTGCAGAGACTCGGGGCTATTGGCCTCAGATTCGGGGCTATAGCCCCAAAAGCCACCCCCTAGCAACGCCCCTGGCTGCAGGAATAAAGTACTTGGAGGATTAAAAAAACAAAAAAAAAAAAAAAAAACAGCGGCATGATATATATTATTTATGTGAATGAATTATGGCAATTAACACTTCTCTGTTTAGTATCACTTTAAGAGTAAGAAGCAGCCAGGACATAGGACACCCTTCACAAGTGGTAATGTACCATGTGTAGTAAAGCAAAACCTTTTTTAAACTAAACATCAGCTTTAACAAAGCAAGGAGACGGAAATTTTAATATGTCCTGCCTACAAATAGAGTACTACCTCTACCATAGCTGCAAGGAAGAAAGAATGTACATCTTGGAGGGCTGCGCATAGAAAGGAGGTTTTTCACTTTCAATAGATTTTTATTGAAAAAATGTAAGATACAAAACATGGCATATGAGAACTTTTTGAAAATTGCCAAGAAGACATTAGACAGCTAGAACGTAGCACAGAAAGGTAATTTTTCATAGAAGGAAGTTATAAATTACTCTGTTGGTAACTTCACCGTAGGTTAATCGGTAATGGAAAATGTGTGCCGCTTGGGCTACAAGGGAAAACAATCCTGTGTCCACCACTGTGAGCAAAAGCCAAGAAAGGAGCTTGTCTCGGCGCCAAACAACCGTTGAGCAAAGGATGGATCTCATGAAGCCACACATCAATGCGGTCCCACTGCATGATTAAGCTGAGGGGCAGGGTGAAACACGTTGGGGGCAAGGCCTGGCAGGAGCCCAGGCTGAGACTGTTATTTATTCCAACACCAGTGGGTCTGTATTGATGTGCGGCTTCATGGGAGCCATCCTTTGCTTAACTTTACCGTATGTTATGTATTTCCTTTATGGAAATGTACCATATCTCTCAAAAGTGAGTACACCCCTCGCATTTTTTTAAACTATTTTATTATATCTTTTCATGTGACAACACTGAAGAAATGACACTTTGCTACAATGTAAAGTAGTGAATGTGCAGCTTGTATAACAGTGTAAATTTGCTGTCCCCTCAAAATAACTCAACACAGCCATTACTGTCTAAACCACCGGCAACAAAAGTGAGTACACCCCTATGTGAAAATGTCCAAATTGGGCCCAAAGTGTCAATATTTTGTGTGGCCATCATTATTTTTTAACCACTGCCTTAACCCACTTGAACATGGAGTTCTCCAGAGCTTCACAGGTTGCCACTGGCGTCCTCTTCCACTCCACCATGATGACATCACGGAGCTGGTGGATGTAAGAGACCTTGCGCTCCTTAACCTTTCGTTTGAGGATGCCCCACAGATGCTCAATAGGGTTTAGGTCTGGAGACATGCTTGGCCAGTCCATCACCTTTACCCTCAGCTTTTTTAGCAAGGCATTGGTCGTCTTGGAGGTGTGTTTGGGGTCGTTATGTTGGAATACTGCCCTACGGCCTAGTCTTCGAAGGAAGGGGATCATGCTATGCTTCAGTATGTCACATTACATGTTGGTACTCATGGTTCCCTCAATGAATTGTAGCTCCCCAGTGCCGGTGTTGCCGAGAAAGGTGCCCCGTCTGATAATGTCCGCCCTGTACTGCGCAGGCGCAGCGCTTGCACAGTACGGAGCCGCCAAAAATCTCCGAACATTAACAGCTGTTAATCAGCTGTACACGGCGCCTGCGCAATCAAGACGACATTGTGCCACACGCTGCCGCACGCTCCCGATGCTTGTGCAAATCTGCAAGGGGCGGATGCATACAAAAGAGGCCATATTTTACAATGATGGGCAGAGGTGATAAGGGCGGGTCGTTAAATGTTCATGGGCGGGTTACACACATAACACAAGCAATTTTAATACTTTCCAGAGTACATTTTTTTATGCTTATATCTAAACCCCTTCACCACAGGGGATGCATTTAAACATCTATTATGGATGGATAATCCACCCCCATTGTATGAGCTCTGCCCATCATGCGGCCTCTTCTGTATGCATCCGCCCCTTGCAGAGTTCAATGAATAATACACCCGCCCCTTGCAGAGTTGCACGAGCATCGGGAGTGTGTGGCACAATGTCATCCTAATTGCGCAGGTGCCGTGTACAGCTGATGAACAGCTGTTCATGTTCCGAGGCTTTCGGCGGCTCCTTTGTCCACCGTTCTGCACAAGCGCTGCTCCTGCGCAGTACAGGGCAGACATTATCCGACGGGGGACCTTTCTCGTCAGAAAACCGGCAGCACTCATGCAGCCCCAGACCATGACACTCCCACCACCATGCTTGACTGAAGGCAAGACACACTTCTCTTTGTACTCCTCACCTAGTTGCTGCCACACACGCTTGACACCATCTGAACCGAATACATTTATCTTGGTCACATCAGGCCACAGGACATGGTTCCAGCAATCCATGTTCTTAGTCTGCTTATCTTCAGCAAACTGTTTGCGAGTTTTCTTGTGCATCATCTTTAGAAGAGGCTTCCTTCTGGGGCAACAGCCACGCAGAGCAATTTGATGCAGCGTGCGGCGTATGGTCTGAGCACTGACAGGCTGACCCCGACCCCTTCAACCTCTGCAGCAATGCTGGCAGCACTCATATGTCTATTTTTTAAACACAACCTCTGGATATGATGCTGAGCACGTGCACTCAACTTCCTTGTTCGACCATGGCGAGGCCTGTTCTGAGTGGAACCTGTCCTGTTAAACCGCTGTATGGTCTTGGCCACCGTTCTGCAGCTCTGTTTCAGGGTCTTGGCAATTTTCTTATAGCCTAGGCCAGTGATGTCAAACGTTGGCACCACAGATGTTTTGGAACTACATTTCCAATGATGGTCATGCACTTCACAGTGTAGTTGAGCATCATTGGAAAAGTAGTTCCAAAACATCTGGGGTGCCAAGGTTAGCCATCGCTGGCCTAGGCCATCTTTATGTAGAGCAACAATTCTTTTTTTTCAGATCCCCAGAGAGTTCTTAGCCATGAGGTGCCATGTTGAACTTCCAGTAACCAGTATGAGAGAGTGAAAGTGATAACACCAAATTTAACACACCTTCTCCACATTCACATCTGAGACCTTGTAACACTAACGAGTCACATGACATTGGGGAGGGAAAATGGCCAATTGGGCCCATTTGGACATTTTCACTTACTCACTTTTGTTGCCAGCGGTTTAGACAGTAATGGCTGTGTGTTGAGTTATTTTTAGGGGACAGCAAATGTACACTGTTATACAAGCTGTACACTCACTACTTTACATTGTAGCAAAGTGTCATTTCTTCAATGTTGTCACATTAAAAGAAGTAATAGGATTTTTGACTTACCGTAAAATGTTTCTTTGAGTTCATTGACAGGCACAGCGCTCCATTATTCAGACCCATAGGGGTTATATCGCCCCCTACAGGAGTAGGACACTAGGCAAAAAAAAAAGACTTGGCTAAGCCTATGGGCAGTCCTATGCGATATACACCCCCCCTCTCTGCTATAGGCCTTCAGTTTAATAACAAGCAGTCAGAAGCATCCAAACTCCTTAGAGGGGTGGGTGCTGTATCTGTCAATGAACTCAGAGAAACAGATTTTACGGTAAGTCGGAAATCCTATTTTCTCATTTGTTCATTGACATACATCGCTCCATTATTCAGAACCATAGGGACGTCCCAAAGCAGTGCCAAACATGAGGGGTGGGACAACAAAAAATTCCAAGACCAACGCAAGAGCCAACCAGGTACCAGGAGCTCACAGGAACAAACTGGAGCCCGACCTGAACAATACCCCTACAACCTGCAACACCTTGCGGCCAAAAGAAGCATCCGCAGATGCCAGTACATCCACGTTGTAAAATTTCGTGAAAGTGTACACCGATGACCAAGTGGCCACCTTGCAAACCAGCGCAGCTGACACCTGATGATGGAAGGCCCAAGAAGCAACAAGCAGCCAAGTAGAATGCACTGTAACAGGGAAAGGAGGTACCCAACCCCCGATAGAATAGACCAGAGTCATCGTCTGTCCCGTCTAGAGGTCACAGAAGAAGCAGACAGCCCCTTTTTTGACCCGTCCGTGATCACAAACTGAGTCTGATCTCCGAAAAGGCCCTGTGACTGCCAAATACACCCAAATCGCCCATACACATCCAGGGCATGTAAGGTAAATCCCTTAGGACATTTTGATCTGGGACACAGGGAAAGCAATACAATGTCCTTAGTCAAAAGGAATCAGAGGAGGGAACCACGGACAAGGGCAAAGAACCACTTCATCTTTGTGGATCACCAGGTAAGAAGTATGATATGGTAACACCTACAGTTCCAACACTCTGCAAGCAGAAGTGATGGCAACCAAAAAAGCCACCTTCTGGGACAGAGCAAGCAGAGGAACCTCCCGAATATTTCCAACGGGAAGCTCCTGGAGAACCAAACACAAGAGTAGATCCCATGGTGGTGGATGCGACCGCACCGGTGGAGGCAGATGCTGAACCCCTTGATTAAGAATACGCACCAGGGAGTGCGGGACCAGGGGATGCCGAAGAAAACCGACAAGGCCGACACCTGGCCCTTGATGGCACTAAAAGCCAAGTTCTGCTCAACGCCCCCGTGAAGGAAGGTCGAAATCTGAGCCACCGAGAAAGAACAAGGGTAAATGGCAAGCACCTCACACCAGGATATGTATGCTATCCATGTCCTGTGGTAAATCTTCCCAGAAGAAGGCTTCCTAGCCTTCAGCAGCGTCGTAACTTCAGCACCTGGCTCATAACAGCCAGGCCTTCAAACACCAGCGACTGAAGCAGGATGGAAGATCAACCCTTGGGACAGTACAACCTCCATGAGAGGAAGTCGCCAAGGGATGTCAGCGAGCAAGCGCACCAGGTCGGCGTACCAAGACTGACAAGACCATCCGGGCCCACTAGAATGTGACCTCGCGAGATGTTAAAATTGCAGGGCCAGCCCCCATCCAGTGGGACTATGTCGCAGCCGACCTAGCGCGTAGCTGCGGTCTGCACGCGCTCGCTGGCCAGACCACTGGATTTTAGTGTCCAGCCCGTCACCCAGTCCGAGAGTTGATTGTAGATCTCACAGGAAAAAATCCAAGAGAAAAAAAGTAGTTTAAAAAGCAAAAACAAAAAATTGCCGGGACCAGAGATCCCAGCAGGGAACTAGGTCCTTACTCCTGACTAGGCAGAAAAAAAACTGAAGGCTTATAGCAGAGAGGCGGGTGTATATCACCTAGGACTGCCTATAGGCATAGCCAAGTCTTTTTTCTGCCCAGTGTCCTACTCCTGTAGGGGGCGATATAACCCCTATGGATCTGAATAATGGAGCGCTGTGTCTGTCAATAAACGAATGAGAAAAAATATTTACAAAAATGTGAGGGGTGTACTCACTTATGTGAGATACTGTATTTCTTACCCTTTAGATGCATGTAACTGGGCTGTCCTGGGCAAAGAGAGTAATAGAGGGCCTTAAATACTTACATTTCCTAAAGTGCACCCAGATCCAATAACGGGTCATATGATTTTACCAAATCAGGTGTGGGAAGTAACATTCAGCCAGCCAAACATAATCACTCTAATGCCGCGTACACACGAGCGGACTTTACGGCAGACTTTGCCCAGTGGACGGGATTTCGTCAGACAATTCGATCGTGTGTGGGCTCCAGCGGACTTTGTTTTCTCAAAAGTTGGACGGACTTAGATTTGAAACATGTTTTAAATCAATCCGTCGAAATCGAGTCCGGTCGAAAAGTCCGCTCGTCTGTATGCTAGTTCGACGGACAAAAAGCCACGCTAGGGCAGCTATTGGCTACTGGCTATGAACTTCCTTGTTTTAGTCCGGTCGTACGTCATCACGTACGAATTCGACGGACTTTGGTGGATTGTGTGTAGGCAAGTCCATTCATTCAGAAAGTCCGTCGAGCAAAGTCTGCCGTAAAGTCTGCTCTTGTGTACGCGGCATTAGTTCCTCAGGATGTCCTAAGGGTGCAGCATTATTTTTTCCAGACAGTTCAGCTCTTTTATGCATCAAGGCTAATACAAATTTAGCTTAACATCTGATGAACTTTGCTTTGCAGAATATTACCCTCCTATCAGCCAATCTTGATGGAAGAAGAACTATGGTGTCACAGGCATAAGATGAGAATTTCCTAAACCAGTCATTTTTAGGACAACCCTCCACCTCATCATCCTCAAACCATGAATGTTGGAGCTGAGGGCATGGAACAAATATGCAAATGAGGAAAGTCCAAAGTTTTCATCTGCATGCTTGTTCCAGGTCACTGACTGCTCAATTTATCTCATTATTGGTTTAAATTTGTCTCTCTTGGCATCTTCACAAGTGGTAATCAGCCTTCTGGGTTGGATAGCTCACTTCCTGTGAGCCCAAACTGTTATAGACACTGGGGGGGGGGGCACACATTACCACATCAGCCTCAAAGTATATTAAAAGCAGAGAGTGCCAGTGATGGCATAATGTCAGCACCACTATTTGGAGTATTATATACTGTCCACCACTACTACAGTCAGTAGAGAAATGGGACACCAGGACATCATGACTGACCAGAAGACTCCAGGATTTAGGTATGTGCAAAAGGAATATTTTACAAAATGGGTGTAAGGGGGACTTTTTTTTCACCCATTTACCAAAGAAGTGCTTTAAGCCAAAACGTAGTTTTGTTTAGAGCAGTGGTCTCTGAACTGTGGCCCTTTGCTTGCCTTTATCCAGCCCTTGGAGGACTATTCCTCCCACTGACACCAATGATGGGACACCAATTTCCCCACTGACATCAATGATGGGCCACTATTCTTTCTATGGATACCAATGAAGGGGCACGATTCCTCCCAATTGATTCATATAGTTACATAGTTACATAGTAGGTGAGGTTGAAAAAAGACATCAAGTCCAACCTATGTGTGATTATATGTCAGTATTACATTGTATATCCCTGTATGCTGCGGTCGTTTAGGTGCTAATCTAATAGTTTCCTGAAACTATCAATGCCCCCGCTGAGACCACCGCTTGTGGAAGACAATTCCACATCCTTGCCACTCTTACAGTAAAGAACCCTCTACGTAGTTTAAGGTTAAACCTCTTTTCCTCTAATTTTAATGAGTGGCCACTAGTCTCCCTTTTGCGAAAAAGTTTTATCCCTATTGTGGGGTCACCAGTATAGTATTTGTATATTGAAATCAAATCATATTCCCTCTCAAGCGTCTCTTTTGCAGAGAGAAGAAGTTCAGTGCTCGCAATCTTTCTGCATAACCAATATCCTCCAGACCCTTTATCAGCTTTGTTGCCCTTCTTTGTACTTGCTCCATTTCCAGTACATCCTTCCTGAGGACTGGTGCCCAGAACTGGACAGCATACTCTAGGTGCGGCCGGACCAGAGTCTTGTAGAGCGGGAGAATTATTTTATCTCTGGAATTGATCCCCTTTTTAATGCATGCCAATGTTCTGTTTTCTTTGTTAGCAGCAGCTTGGCATTGTATGCCATTGCTGAGCCTATCGTCTACTAGGACCCCCAGGTCCTTTTCCATCCTAGATTTCCCCAGAGCTTCTCCCCCCAGTGTATAGATTGCATTCATATTTTTGCCACCCAAATGCATTATTTTACATTTTTCTACATTGAACCTCATTTGCTCTGTAATTGCTCACCCCATTAATTTGTTCAGATCTTTTTGCAAGGCTTCCACATCCTGCGGAGAAGTTATTGCCCTGCTTAGCTTAGTATCATCCGCAAATACAGAGATTGAACTGTTTACCCCATCCTCCAGGTCGTTTATGAACAAATTAAATAGGATTGGTCCCAGCACAGAACCCTGGGGACCCCACTACCCACCCCTGACCATTCTGAGTACTCCCCATTTATCATTACCCTCTGAACTTGCCCTTGTAGCCAGTTTTCAATCCATGTACTCACCCTATGGTCCATGCCAACGGACCTTATTTTGTACAGTAAACATTTATTGGGAACTGTGTCAAATGCTTTTGCAAAATCCAGATACACCACGTCTAAGGGCCTTCCTTTATCTAGATGGCAACTCACCTCCTCATAGAAGGTTAGTAGATTGGTTTGGCAAGAACGATTCTTCATGAATCCATGCTGATTACTGCTAATGATATCGTTCTCATTACTAAAATCTTGTATATAGTCCATTATCATCCCCTCCAAGAGTTTACATACTATTGATGTTAGGCTAACTGGTCTGTAATTCCCAGGGATGTATTTTGGGCTCTTTTTAAATATTGGGGCTACTTTGGCTTTTCTCCAATCAGCTGGTACCATTCCTGTCAGTAGATTGTCAGTAAAAATTAGGAACGATGGTCTGGCAATTACTTGACTAAGTTCCCTAAGTACCCTCGGGTGCAAGCCATCTGGTCCCGGTGATTTATTAATGTTAAGTTTCCCAAGTCTAATTTTAATTCTGTCCTCTGTTAACCATGGAGGTGCTTCCTGTGATGTGTCATGAGGATAAACACTGCAGTTTTGGTTACGGAAGCCCCCCCGATTCCCTCGTGAAGACTGAGAAGAATAAATTCAATACCTTCGTCATCTCCCCATCCTTTGTAACCAGATGTCCTTCCTCATTGTTTATGGGACCAATATGGTCTGTCCTCCCTTTTTTACTGTTTACATACTTAAAGAATTTCTTGGAATTTTTTTTTGCTCTCCTCCGCTATGTGCCTTTCATGTTCTATCTTAGCCGTCCTTATTGCACCCTTACATTTCTTGCTGCATTCTTTATAAAGTCTGAATGCTGATGATGATCCCTCAACCTTGTATTTTTTGAAAGCCTTCTCCTTTGCTTTTATATGCATTTTTACATTGGAGTTAAGCCATCCAGGACTTTTGTTCGCTTTTAAATTTATTACCCAATGGGATGCATTGGCTAATACCCTTATTTAATATGCTCCTAAAGCAAACCCATCTCTCCTCCGTGTTCTTTGTACCTAAGATTTTATCCCAATTTATGCCTTCTAACAAGGTTCGTAGCTTAGGGAAGTTGGCTCTTTTGAAATTCAATGTCTTTGTATTCCACTTATGTTTCCTATTTGTGTGATTTATACTGAAGCCAATTGACCTGTGATCACCGTTACCTAAATTGCCCCGTATTTCCACATCCGTGATCAGGTCTGTATTTTAATGATTCCAATGACGGGGCATTATTCCACCTACTGATACCAACTGATCCCACTGACCAAAGATGGGCCACTATTCTCCTACTGATACCAATGATGCGCCACTATTCCTTCTGTATGATATAAATTATGGGGCGCTATTCCTCCCACTACCACCAATGATGGGGCACTATTCCACCTACTGATATCAGTGATGGGGCACTATTCCTCCTGATACCAATGATGCGCCACTATTCCTTTCGTATGATTTCAATGATGGGGCGCTATTCCTCCCACTACCACCAATTATGGGGCGCTATTCCTCTCACTACCACCAATGATGGGGCACTATTCCTCCTACTGATATCAATGATGGGGCTCTATTCCTCCTACTGATACCAATGATGGGGCACTATTCCTCCTACTGATACCAATGATGGGGCACTATTCCTCCTACTGATACCAATGATGGGGCACTATTCCTCCTACTGATACCAATGATGGGGCACTATTCATCCCACCGATACCAGTGATGGAGCACTATTCCTCCCACCACTACCAGGGATTAGACACTATTTCCCCCACCAATACCAGTGACGGGACACCATTCTTCCCACCAAAACCAATGACGGGGCACTATTGTTCCCACTTGATACCAATGTATCATGTTCATCTGAGCCAAGCTGGCCCAAACAAACTATTTTCTTTACTAATTGCTGCTTCTGCCAGTGCTGTAAAAACTGAATGTAGCATCAGCAGACTTCCCGTCTGCTGCTGGAACAAAATCAAGTTGGGCTTAGTGCATTCTCAGCCATTCCCAGAATGCCTTGTATATTTATCAATGAATACCTAAGAATGGCTGAGGTGGAGATTGACATCTGCCTGCCTCTCCGTCTCAACCTCAAGCCAATCAAGGGAGGCCTTGTATTCATTAAAAAAAAATACAAAGCTTCCTGCAAATGGTTGAGAAATACTTAGCCCAACTCAATCCTCTGCCAGCAGCAGACAGGAAGTCATCATACCGCTGCCGAGACACAGTGCTGTAAACTGTAATTAGTAAACTGTAAACAATTAGTAAAAGAAATCGTTCATTTGGGCCAGCTTGCGTGTTCTTCAGCTGGTTTCCCTACACTTGACTAAACTCAACATGCAGGAAGCCATACCTTCTCGTAGGCTCCATTCACACCTGAATGTCCCTCAAAAAGAAACACGAGCTTCTTTTGGGCGATATTTTGTAGTAATTGCAACGTGATTTACTGCACGACAATCGTGGCACGATTGGGGTGCCATTAGAAGTAATGGCATCACAAGCGCATCCCACAGCGATTTGAAATTGTGGGCGGAATCGTAATCAGGCGTGAATGGAGCCCAATTGTCATTGTTCACCATACACAAGCTTTTTTTTTTTTAGTGTATTCAGGTATCCCCCCCCCCCCCCCCCTTCCCATAGGACTTCAACAGGGCCGTTTGTAAACACACAACACAAGTGTTTGCGTGCATTTTTTTTGCCCATAAAAAATTCCACTCATCCTCTAAATTTGCTCTCCTCCCAGCCCTGAAGCTTGATACACAATCAAAAAAACACTTGCAAAACACTTGCACAAAGGTTGTAGAACGTCCAAAGAAAAAAAGTTTCAAAATCAATAGGAATACGTTTTGCTTATGTGAATGCAAGCCAAGGATGCTTGGACTGTATAGTGGACTACTAGGAGGCAGTACTAAGGCTTGCATTGTTGGGCAATATAGGAATGTGGAGTGGAAATATTGGGTGAAGCCATTGCTGGGAACCAGTGATTGTGGTGGTGGGGACTTGTCATTATGTTACAGGGATAAGTACTGACAAGTTCACAGCAGATCAAGGCAACGTTGTAATCTAGGCTTGCACCGATACCGGTACTGATACCGATAATGAGTATTTTCACGATTACTTGTACTTATGCTCCAATGCCCAAAATGGAGACCTTTGCAGTGCACTTTGAGCCCATACAAAAGTGAATGGGCTCAAATTGCACTGCAAAGAATCGAATGCAATTTGAACAGGAATGTGGTACAATTTCTGTCTGAATCGCATGTGGTTTCCTGCACTGCTTCTGTGCAAACCCAGGCTGAAGTCCATATGACAAGCCCTGAGTTCACACAGGGCAAAGCTCTGGTTCACGATCTGACTGCGGACATCAGCGGCTGCGGCTTGGGCTCCTCCTGCCTCCCCCATGGCTTTGCTCCCCGCTCCCAGAGGTGTCTGTCTTCCCCCAGCATTTTGAGACATCCACCAGCCCATGCTTATGGACTCATCTGCTCATGACATGCCTTTTGTTGCTTCCACCATGTGAGCGCAACACTATAGGTTATTACTATTTGTATTAATAAACCCAGTTACTACACTATATTGGGCTCCTTGATGTCTTTCGCCTCTCTTTCCAGTTGGCAAGAAAAATGTTTCCCTTTAAATCCTAGGGGACTTTTCACACCACTGCGCTGTGGGTGTGGTGCGTTTTGAAAAGTCCTGCATGCTGCATCTGTGGTGTGGTTTTGAAAAATGCACCAAAAACGTAGCTTCCCATTGAAATTAATAGAAAGCGCAGTAAAATCGTGGTAAAAACACACCGCGATTTGCATTTTTGGGTCACATGTTCATTTTTCACAGGTGCAGGCAACCCAAAAAACGCACAGGAAATGCATCTAAAACAGAACAAAATAGGGGTAAAAACGCATATGATTTTGCTACAGAGCAGTGTGAAAGGGCCCCAATTCCTGGTCAAATCGCACACGATTCTTTGCAGTGCGATTAGAGCCAAATTCATTTTGTTTGGGCTCAAATTGCACGCCAAAGGTATTGGTACTTGGAATGGGTGAGTACTTAACCGAATGCATCGGTACTCATACTCGTCGGTTAAAAAAAAAAAAATTGGTATTGGTGCACATGCCTATTGCAATCCAAATATTTCTCAAAGTTTGTAAAAAATAGCCCTCTGATCATTTGAATCATTTTTACGGCCGTCTACTCCTAGCAAGGGCATCTTCATCATATGATACATTTCCAACATATTCCTTTTACAAAGATCACAAGCCTCCTCGGTAATTATATTATTATTAATAAGGGTGATGAATGAAAATAGGATATGATTTGCAAGCCGAATTCAAAGTACTAAATAAAACATTATTGGGAAGGCAATGGCCTTACTGTAGAAAAGCAAGACCAATTCCATTAATTTATAATGATCTTATTAACAGAAACCACACTTTCAACTCTAGCTGCACCATAAGCTACAGCTGAGAGAGTAAAGTGATTTGAAGAGGACACCTAGTGGTAAGATAAAATCATTGCCTCTTATGCAACTACAGTATTGTCTCTTTATCAAACACAGACTCAGAAGAATTAAGCGCAGACAGCTTTAAATTATCTTTATTTCATTTGAGCAGCTTTTCATTTTTTAAACGTATTCTTTTATAGGAGAGAGTACCATAAAGAGCTATTTACAGAGAGTGGACCTTTTGGGGGGGGGGGGGGGGGGGGGTATAGAGTGAAAGGAACAGAAGGCAAGCCTAGGGTATCCCAAAATAAAGCACTGGGGAACCAGGAGGGGGGGGGGGGGGGTAAGGAATCAGCCTTAGAGAATATTCAAGCAAACAGAAGCTCTGCAGGATATAAAGGGACAAGAAGAAATTGGTGCTGCAAGAGGTCCAGGGTGGAAGGTGTATGAGGGCCACCGAGTTGGAGGAAGACATACATGGTCACACATGATAGTTAGGACAAACTTAGGGTTATGGGTCACATTTAAAAACAGAGGGATCATAGGTCAGACAAAAGGAGACACCAAGGTTTCAGGAGATGACGGGGGAACCTGAGGGGGTCATGTAGACAAGTGAATTAAAAAGTCACATAGACAAAATGGCAGTTCAAGGACCCACAAATGGGGGTGTAAAGATAGGCTATTGGGTTGCTGGAGATTCATGCACACAAGGCTTGGTCTGCAGGCAGCCTCCCCCCATGTTACTGCATAGGTAATACGCAGAGTACCAGACCTCTGCAACACAAGGGGAAGTCTTGGGGAAATCACAAAATACACCACACCATTTGGTTTCACAGCAGGATGAGCATCTTGCAGCCCCCCTGAGAAGAGAGTAGGGGATAATGTGGTGAAGATCTGCCACAGGTACGATTAGTCCCAATTGCTGTGGCCCCGACAGAGAGGAGGTTGGGCAGCGTGTGTTCAGTGTCTGTGCGTTTTCAGTGTACAGAGTTTAGCGGCTAACACTTTTCTGTGTTGGTGTGTCAAAGCAGGAGGCACAAGGGCAGACAATGAAGGAATTGGTCACTCGGCAAAGTGGCTCCACCTGGATTAACTCGCCAGAACTGCATCCGTCCTGAAGCACAATGTCCATACTGAGTCGCGCAGTCCTTCGATGAACACCATTCAAGGCATGGGAAGCCGACCCTTCAACAGTGACCCGGGATCCAGAGAACTGCTTGGGGGAGATGGCAGAAGTCCAGGGGAGAGGGAAGCAGGGACCGAATCTCTCCATGTTACCTGGAGGAAGGACTGCTGCACTCAGAGGCAGGGCAGCAAAACTGATGGACCACCTCTTCCTCATCATCATCACCCCTGGATAGAGACACGGGCAGCAGAGAGGACGGTAAAGATGAAGGCATGATTCCAGTGCAAGTTAACAGATGGGCATGAGGCAGTGGCCAGAGAAAGGTGAAAACACAAAACAACCAATGACAACGAAAGCAAATGCGGTGAAGGAACTGTGTCCTGTACAGATGAGAATACAGTGAGGCCATAAAGGCTGATGATATGGTTAAGACAAGGCTTGAAATAGGCTCAGGATGTCACGACTCTGATGAACAAAGGATGATGATCTGGAACAAGTCAAATTTTAATATTAGTAGCTGTACCCCCTCACAGAATTATCTATACATTGCTTTGTGTTTATTCCTGAACACTTTGTGGAACTTTTTCTTGGTTTAAGGGGCTAACCGATCCAAATGGTTACTTTATAATGGGACAGAACCTGGCGGACTGGAATCGCCCAACAACATTTTATTAATGCCTTGGTATATACCTATACCGACATTTTATATATGCCTTGGTATATACCTATACGGACATTTTATATATGCCTTGGTATATACCTATACGGACATTTTATATATGCCTTGTTATATACCTATACCAACATTTTATATATGGCTTGTTATATGCCTATACCAACATTTTATATATGGCTTGTTATATACCTATACCGACATTTTATATATGCCTTGTTATATACCTATACCAACATTTTATATATGCCTTGTTATATACCTATATACCGACATTTTATATATGCCTTGTTATATTCCTATACCGACATTTTATATATGGTTTGTTATATACCTATACCAACATTTTATATATGGCTTGTTATATACCTATACCGACATTTTATATATGGCTTGTTATATACCTATACCAACATTTTATATATGCCTTGTTACATCGGTTGGACTTGATGGACTTGTGTCTTTTTTCAACCTCACCTACTATGTAACTATGTAACTATGTAACTATATACCTATACCGACATTTTATATATGCCTTGTTATATACCTATACCGACATTTTATATATGGTTTGATATATACCTATACAGACATTTTATATATGCCTTGTTATATACCTATACCTACATTTTATATATGCCTTGTTATATGCCTATACCAACATTTTATATATGGCTTGTTATATACCTATACCAACATTTTATATATGGCTTGTTATATACCTATACTGACATTTTATATATGGCTTGTTGATTTCTTTTTATCAGCTCTAATATGGAAACCCTTTTCCAATAACGAAGGGCCTTTTTTGATCAAACGTGCCAAAACAGATAAATATGAGCGTTTCATTGTTACAAAGAATATTACATGGTCAAATAGTGTATAAGGTTGAAAAAAGACACAGGCCAATCCAGTTCAACCTGTGGGGTTGATATACTAAAGGCAAATAGACTGTATACTTTGCAAGTGCAGTTGATCTAGAGCTTAGTAAATGAGGTAAAGCTTCACTTTACAAAAGAATACCCAAACACATGTACGAGATTAAAAAAAAAAAAAAAACAGCATAATGCTTGCACATGATTGGATGAAGTCAGCAGCACTTCCCATCATTTACTAAGCTCTGGAGCAACTGCATTTGCAAAGTACACAGTCTATTTGCCTTTAGTAAATTAACCCTTACGTGTGTATATATGCGTGTGGTTTTATTCTCTACCAATGCCCATAGCCCTGTAGATTCTGCTTCCTGAGGAAGACATCTATAAGTTGGAGTAAAATCCAATTAAATTAAGTGATATACTGGACCACCCACATGAAGAAAAAACAAATTAAAATATGTACCATCAGATGTTTTGATGCCCTAACTAGGATCATAACTATTTCACACTACCCAACCTAGGACGACTATTACCCTGCCCCCTATCCAGTAACATGTCTTATTTTTATGTTCCCTGTTTTTTTGTTTTGTTTTTTATCAGGGATTTGACCACCCACCAAATAGGGGCATACCTGGTCTACCAAGAGCACCCTAATGGCCACCAAGGCATTCTTTTTGGACAGGAGGATAGCAAATGGGGGCAAGTTTTATCACCCAGGTTAGGCCGTAGCCCCAACATTTGTCTTAGAGATCCCATAACTAGGGGGCTAAACCTCACTGACTCACTGCACCCAGTCTACCAAGAGCACCCTTAATGGCCTCCAAGACATTCTTTTTGGGGAAAATGATGGCAAGTGGAGGAAAATCTTAGCCCCCAAATTAGACCATAGCCCCAAAATTCATCTTCGATCTCCCCCCAACTGGGAGGCTAAGTTTTACCCACTTACCATATCCAGTCTACCAAAAGCACCCTTGATGGCCTCCAAGGCAGTCTTTTTAGACACGAGGACGGTAAGTGTGGCAAGTATTAGCGTCCAGGTTAGGGTTTGGCCCCCATACACCTCTTAATATGCATGGCTCCATTTCACTTATGAGCCATTTGGGGCTATTTTAATATATTAGTTCAGTCTCCATTTGGGAGATTATGCTGGCGGTGATTATGTGAGGTCATTAGGCCAGGAAATTAGGAAAATGTATTCAGCAGGGACACATTCAGCACTAAAAGCACATTATCAGTAGAGCGGAGAAGGGCTAAATCCTCTGTCCTTGTTTGTGTGCCTATTGATGCCTTACTTTTAGAAAGCAGTAGAAGCCTTAAAGTGGTTGTATAGTCTTTTTGGTAACTTCTACCTACAGGTAAGCCTATAATAAGGCTTACCTGTAGGTAAAAAAAATATCTCCTAAACCTTTACGGTTTAGGAGATATTCCCCTTGCTATGCGCCGCTGACTGTAGCGGCGCATGCGCACAGGGGATTCTCGGCTGAAGCCCGGCAGCTGCCGGACCTTGCCGAGTAAGAAATCTCCCGCGCGCATGCGCGGGAGTGATGACATCGCGGCTCCAGCCACTCACAGCGCTGGAACCGCGATACCCGGAAGACACGCCGAGGCAACATGACAGCTCCCTCGGCGTGGACCAGGTAAGATACTGACGCCTCGTTCTAAGGTAAGTACGTACTAGCTCATTATGCCTTTTGCTTTACAGGGTTAAAAAAAAAAAAAAAATTTGCGGGTATACAACCGCTTTAAGGGTATAAGGTCAGCAATAAAAACTGACAGAGATTCTAACTCATCTGCACTCCTAAAAACTAAAACTTTGGCTGCCATTCTAATTTACCTGTCAGGAAAATAATACAGAGCCTGCCGCTGCCAACCTTCTGAAAATACTAGTTGCCTGGTTTTAAAACCTTTGAGTTATACACCCAGTTGAAGCATGATTGTCAGGTGAAACCTTTAGAGCTCTTTCACACTGGGGCGGTGCGGGCATTAGCGGTAAAGCGGCGCTAGTTTTAGCGGCGCTTTTCGGCTGCTAGCGGAGCGCTTTTAACCCCTGCATAGCAGCCGAATAAAGGGTTAATCGCGCCCGTGCTGTGGCGCTGCCAAAGCGCTTTCCATTCAATCCAATAGGCAGGGGCGTGGAGGAGCGGTGTATACACCGCTCCCCCACTGCCCCAAAGATGCTGCTTGCAGGACTTTTTTTTTCATGTCCTGCAAGCGCACCGCCCCATTGTAAAAGGGGGCTTTTACACTGGGGTGGCTTGAGATGCACTTTTCAGGAGCTATTTTTAGCGATAAAACGCATGAAAAGCGCCCCAGTGTAAAAGGGGTATTAGATTTACACTTGTTCCAGGACTTAAAGCACTGAAGTCAAAGCATCAGATTGATAGCCAGACGACTAGCTTTTTCTCAAAGAGAGTCAGTACATGTCTTTTTCACAATAGGCTTCTTTCTATGACTACTGATCTTTTTGGTTTCTTGGCTGCCACCATCATGAATAAAAAAAAAGATGTATAAAAACGTAATGGAAACAAAAGCAATTTTTAGTTTATGTACATAGGCTTCCATAAGACTGAAATATTATAACAGAATAGTAGTCCACCACCCCATGCATTACCTACATAATGAAGTCAAAATAATAAATCATAAAGTAAAATGTTTCTTGTATAGTTTCTATTTATTGTGAAACTCCTCTTACAGTTCTTATTGCAAGAGCACTTTACAACATGTGTCAACACTAATGCCCTGTACACACGACCGGTTTTGCTGTAGCAATAAACTCTGAAGGTTTTTCCGACGGAATTCCGCTCAAGCTGTCTTGCATAACACACACCAAATTCCAACCGTTCTCGTACAACACATACGACGGGACTAGAGAATGGAAGTTCAATAGCCAGTAGCCAATAGCTTCCGTCTCGTACTTGCTTCAGAGCATGCGCCGTTTTTGGTGCGGTGGAACGGAATACAGACAAGCGTTTTTTCTGTCGGAAAAATATAGAACATGTTCTCTATCTAAGTCCGTCTGAATTTTTGACGGAAAAAGTCCGATGGGGCATACACACGGTTGGAATATATGATGTAAAGCTCCCATCGGACTCTGTCAGTCAAAAATTCCGCTCGTGTGTACGTGGCATAAGAGGCTGGCCATACAGGAATCTTTTTTGTTCAACCAGTGGGTTGAGTAAAAAGCATTGAATCAATTCCCCCATCCACACATTTATGGTGGATGAGGGAATCTTTCCTGCTGTTGTAGTGTATTCTGAGCCTTCCCCACCACCAGAATACAATCATTAGTGTCGCTACATATAGCTGGCAACACTGATTGTTCTGTAAAAACCTGGCAGACTGGTTGTACACAAGTCAACGGAGAGATTGACATGTGTACAACCAGGCTGTACATACGAAAAAAATGAAATTCGGCTGGTCCCTACTGAACAGGCCAAACTCGGATCCATGTATGACGTGTCATTGTAGCCGATAAAAGTATCCGTCTACAGGTGGCCATACACATATTGATTTGTAATCAATCTAGGTACAAACAGTCGCAAACAAGTGATTCATCTTCAATTAAAATATTAACTGATGCAACACAAACTGTATTGATTTAAAGTGGTAGTAAACCGCAAAAAAAATAAATAAAAATAAAATTAAAAAAAATAAAAATCGTCCCCTGCAAAATAGTATAATGTGCTAGAATGCATTGCATACTAGTGCATTATGACCTATCTTAGAACAAAGCCCTCCAGCGGCACACTGTCACCGCTGGCAGGGCTTTCATCTTCACATGGTCTTCCTTCTGGGTTTGCGGGCTTTCACATTTTGACTGGCTGAGTCACGGCCACGGCACGACTCTCTCAATGGACGGCACAGAGTCGATTAAGAGCACAGTGTGCATGTGCGGTTGACATCCCCAGCTGCTACTATAGCAAATGTTGCACGTTTCTAAAATCTCCTAAATGGTGCAGGTTTAGGAGATATTTACTGTACCGAAAGACAAGCCTAATTTTTAGGCTTACCTGTAGGTACAAGTAAACAAGGTAGGCTTTACTACCACTTTAAAAACAATCCATCATTTAATTCATCTGTATTATGACTGGTTATCTGCCACACAGATGGTTGCTCAATTGATCAGAAATGACTGATAAAATTCCGATACATCTGATTAATATTAGGTCAAAACGGACTGATTTAGTAAGCTTTTAATCAAATGAAAGCTCTGATTTATTTCCAATTTAATTATCATATCGATACATGTGTGGCCCCCTTAAGCTAGATTCTTTGTTATGTCAAAGAATTGTTACCCAAAGCAGTCCACAAGTCCCACTTAAATCTTAAACTTTTTATTGCTGTCCATATAGCGGGCTAAACAGGAGACACTAAAAGTTCTGTTGGTGGAACATGCGGCCAAGGTTCTTGATGCCTTACAGCAATATTCTCCAAACTTTTTTATACTATCGCATCCTGTGTATTTTTCCAAGTACCACCCGAACTATTGAAGTGACCCAGTCACTACATGGTAAAAATGAGAGTAAAGTCCCTTTGTAAAAAGAAATTCTATATTCTGGTCCCTGCTGTTACGTGTGGCGGAGAGCAGGTATTCACACACCAAGTGCCGAATACAGTCAATGGCCAGGGGCTTGCACACAAGACTTTTAAGAAACAAGCCTACAAAAGGCAAGTATTTATTTTTAATGGTGGGTTATACTTTCATTTGACCATGAAGAGTTACTTTAAAATGAGAAAGTATTTTAAAGTGGAGTTCCAACCACTTTTACAACTCTTCAGCATCCCTCACTAAACTGTGCACTGTAAACGAATTCGATTTTTTTTTTTTCCTCAGCACCTACTGTATATCTGCTGTATTCATTTTTCACTTCCTCCTCCCTGGCCGTGGCCCATCGCATCATTTCCTGTTTGCAATGCCTTCTGGGAAGGGGCGGCAACTTCCTCTGACGCTGCCGTTGCTATGGAAACCTGACCTGAAACCTATTACACTGCTTGTGCTGCACTGAGCATGTGCGAGATCTGCAAGGATGAGATCCAGGAAGAAATACAGTCTGGCTTCAGATGCCCACACTTAAGATGGCCACAGCCTGCTGTAAGCTTATAAAATAACAAACTACTGCTATAAAACTAACAAAACAGACCTTGGTTTACAGACTAACTTCCCTAGAATACATTAAGCTTGTGTATATAGGGGTATTTTTATCTAAAAAGTATAATTTCGGCCAGAACACCACTTTAAAGCCATTTTTCCAGAGTTTGGTCTGTTTCCAATTGGGGACATTTCCCATCACTTCTTGTCCTTGAGACACAACAGCAAAAATAAAAATAAATTTAAAAATGCTGTAACACTTGCCCCCATGGAAAGCTGTCCTCACTATTCCTGTTCTGGTGAAAACCATAACATTTTGCATTTCCGATTACATTCTGTCCCTAATGGTCACCTGGACAAACCGAGAAACAGCCTCATGCACATGGGCACATTATGAGTGCCCAACTGAAATTCTGTTTTTTCAGCACAAGGAAAGCTAGGGAGAAGCATACAGCAGCCCATAGCCATGAATTGGTTGTGCACAGCTGTACTTACGTGCCGATATATGCAAGTATTCACATATAGCATACAGATATGTTCCCCGTATTCATGAAGTCTACGTTCAGTAATTACGTCTGTATCAGGGTATACATGAGTACCAGTATATACTCATATAGCTGCACACAGACATTCATGTCTTTGGGTGGCTGTATGCACCACTATGGATTCCTTGGTGCAGAAGAAAGCCTTATGTTGTATGCCCCTAATGTACCCATGTGCATGAAGCCTAAGCAAATCTCCAATGGGAACAAAGACTGCTATACAAACCTGATGGAGGTTCTTAGTTTTTGATGAAGGTTTCTCTACTCCATTAAAAGCTAAAAGAAAAAAAAACATTTTGGCCATAGATATAACTATTATCTGATTGTTTTTTTCTGTTGGTTTTTATTTTTGTAGTTCATAAAGTGTGAGGTTATTGCACAAGAACACTGATCCTGCATGTGCTGCCATAGTCCCATTTCCTGCATTGGTATCTCACGCTTATAAGCTGTACACCACATGAAGACATGTCCCCCAGTGGTACACAGCCCTAACTGGGGATTAATGTCACAGAGTAATTCGCACTTTAAAAAATAAAAAAATTAATTAATCAGACGCAATCACTAAAACACCCCTTTTTGGAGATGGACGTATTGTCTGTAAGAGCAATATACTGTAGAACAGGGATATGCAATTGGCGAACCTCCAGCTGTTGCAGAACTACAAGTCCCATGAGGCAAAGCAAGACTCTGACAGCCACAGGCATGACACCCAGAGGCAGAGGCATGATGGGACTTGTAGTTTTGCAACAGCTGGAGGTTCGCTAATTGCATATACCTGCTGTAGAATATGATTGCCTATCCATATAACCAGTTATCTTAGTCATGTTAATTAACTGAATTGGCTCAATTTCTACCACTACAAGCTTTTGAAGTACATTTGTGAGGCCTATTTATGATGACATGACGAGTGCCTAGTTATGAAGCATCATAGAAGAAATAGGATTTTGGACTTGACGTAAAATCTGTTTCTCTGAGTTCATTGACAGACACAGCGCTCCATTATTCAGAACCCTAGGGTAATATCTCCCCCTACAGGAGTAGGACACTAGGCAGAAAAAAGACTTGGCTACGCCTATGGGCAGTCCTAGGTGATATACACCCCCTTCTCTGCTATAGGCCTTCAGTTTAGCAACAAGCAGTGTCAGAAGCATCCAAAATCCTTAGAGGGGTGGGTGCTGTGTCAGTCAATGAACTCAGAGAAAACGGATTTTACAGCAAGTCAAAAATCCTATTTTCTCATTCGTTCACTGACAGACACAGCACTCCATTATCCAGAACCATAGGGACGTCTTAAAGCAGTGCCAAACATGAGGGGTGGGACAACGAAAAATCCCAAGACTAACACAAGAGCCAACCAGGTAACAGGAGCTCAATCAGAAACAAATTGGAGCACCAACCTGAACAATACCCCTTCAAGAGGGAATAGACCCTCTAAACAGCAGCCTGCAACACCTTGCGGCCAAAAGAAGCATCCTCAGATGTTAGCACATCCATGTTGTAGAAAGTGTACACCGACGACCAAGTGGCCGCCTTGTAAACCAGCGCAGCTGACGCCTGGTGACCAAGTAGAACGCGCCGTAACAGTTAAAGGAGGAACCCAACCCCTGTTAGAATAGGCCATAGTCATAGCCTGTCTGATCCGTCTAGAGAGGTTGCAGAAGAAGCAGACAGCCCCTTTTTTGACCCGTCCGTGATCACAAACAGTCTGATCTCCGAAACGGCCCTGTGACTGCCAAATACACCCGAATTGCCCGAACACATCCACGTAATGCAAGGTAAATCCCTTAGGACATTTTGACCTGGGACACAGGGAAGGCAATACAATGTCCTTAGTCAAAAGGAATCAGAGGAAGGAACCACGGACAAGAGCGAAGAACCACTTCTTTGTGGATTACCAGGTAAGAAGTATGACATGGTAATGCCTACAGTTCCGACACTCTGCAAGCAGCGGTGATAGCAACTAAAAAAGCCACCTTCCAGGACAGAGCAAGCAGCGGAACCTCCCGAATATTTCCAACGAGAGGCTCCTGTAGAACCGAACGCACCAAGAGTAGATCCCACGGCGGTAGAAGCGACCACACCGGTCGCCGAGGCAGATGTCGAACCCCTTGAGAGTACGCACCAGGGAGTGCGAGACCAGGACACCGAAGAAACCCGCCAAGGCCGACACCTGGCCCTCGATGGTACTCAAGGCCAAGTTCTGCTCAACCCCCCCACCCCCGTGAAGGAAGGTCAAAATTCGAGCCACCGAGAAAGAACAAGGGTAAATGGCAAGCGCCTCACACCGGGATATGTATGCCATCCATGTCCGGCAGCGTTGTAACTTCAGCACCTGGCTCATAACAGCCAGGCCTTCAAAAACCAGCGACTGAAGCAGGATGGAAGATCGGCCCTTGGGACAGCAGAACCTCCCCGAGAGGCAGTCATCAAGGGACGTCAGCGACCAAGCACACCAGGTCGGCGTACCAAGACCGACAAGACCATCCAGGCCCAATAGAATGACCGGAATTCCTTTGGTCTCGATCCTGCGCAAAAGCCGCGGCAGAGTCTTGAGAGGAGGAGAGGCACAGATCCGACTATACCAGCCCCACTGAGCCACCAGAATGTCTGCAGTGTCCATCAGAGGAGCCCCTGACCATACCAGAAACTTCAGTACCATTCCGTTAAGCTGGGACGCCAACAGGTCTACCTCGGGAGTGCCCCATCGCAAACATATCCGATGAAACATGTCCTGGTGAAGGGACCACCCCGTGGACCAACACTAGCCAACTGAGGCAACTGCCTGATATTTTTGCCATTTTTCCACTCCTAGAATGCATACGGCAGAGGGCCAAAACAAGGCGTTCTGCCCACCGGAGGATGCTGGCTACTGTCAGGGCTGCCAACACACTCTTCGTTCCGCCCTGGTGATTGACAGACCACCGCTATGGCATCGTCTGACTGGATCCCTACCCGGAGCCCCCGAAGTCAACCACCATGATCCATACATAGTCTGATTGCTCGAAGTCCCATGATATCGATCGGTAGTCCGGATTCCTCCAGCGCCAACGACCCTGAGCAGAACCCAGTCACAGGACACCTCCCCACCCAGACAGACTGGCATTGGTGGTGACCACTGTTCAATACAAGGGGAGAAAGGATGTGCCCTGCCGAAATCCCGGAGAGCGAAGCCACCAGACCTGGGACCCCCGGTTTTCTGGCTCAGCCGAATCGGAAAGCCCAGAGACCTTGGGGACTTTACGCCAGGATCTCACTTGAAAGGAGATTGTATGGAACTGCCTCAAAAAGGTAGATACTATCAGGCCCAATACCCACCTGCAGGACCGCAGGGAGGCCCACCTGCGAGACAGCAGTAATTGAAATGCAGCATGCAACTTCTGGAGTTTGTCCAGGGGAAGAAACACTCTGGCCAGAGATAAAACCAGAGTCAGGCCCAGATAATCCAATTTTCTGAAAGGAGCCGAAGCAGACTTCAGGTAGTATAGAAACCAACTGAAAACTGAGGTCTGTATAGCGAGCTCCCCCCTCAGGGTAGCCGAGGACTCTGCTCACAGAAGGTAGTCAAAGCAGCCCAGGACCACTTACGTAACCATGCCAGAACTGGAGCCAACACCTTTGTGAATACACAAGGGGTGGAGGCGAGACCAAAAGTCAACAAAAAGTCAGCTGAAAATTCTCTTTTCCCAACAGTAAAATGGAGGAAGTGTTGGTCACATATTGGAGTGCATAAATAAGCATTTGTGATGTCGTCAGAAGCCCGAAAGTCCGCATGATGAAGGGACACCACCACTGTGCGGATGGACTCCAATCTGTACCCACTGGAACTGGGACAAGCACACCCTGAAGCAACAGGGCTTGCACAGCCCCAAGGAGAACTGCCAACAGTCCGGTGACAGACGCCAATTGGAAGGAAAAAACACTTTTGGGGTTCAAGGCTGGAACACTAGGACATAGGCGAGGGCGTGCCTTCCTGCTGAAGGGGCCTTGTCCGTCGATTTAGGGAGCTCCGCTCTCGGTTCGCCAGACCAGGTCCATTGCGTGTCCCGAGAAGAAGGACCGCATCCGCTACGAGACCCTTTTCCCCATTTCAGACTGTGGAAGACATTTACACGTCCCTCCTGCGAGGCTCGTAACAATGTAATCCAGGGTAGCTCCAAACAAACAGACAATTGCCTTGAAATGGTAACCCAGTCAGAGCTTTTTTAGAAGCCCAGTCCGCAAACCAACACTTAAGCTCCAATACATGTCTAAGCACCACTGCAGAAAAGAGAGCTTAGCAACCAAGGGAACTGCGTCCAAGAGGCATCGCATACAAACTGCTGTCCCCAGATCAACCGGTCCGCCAACTCAGCGGAGCAGAGGGAATCTGCTCCCCCTCCAGGTATCTCATTAGGATCCTTAAAAGCCGGAGACTCCTATACTAGAATCATGGTTGCCTTGCGCAACCTAGAGAAGGGGATCCAACCAAGTGTCCTTGGAATCACAAAGGGACGCTTTGGACCCCCCCAGTCTTTACGAACAAATATTCCAAAATAAGAGTGAGAAGGGAACGCTTTTGCCATGCGAGACAGTTTATGGGTGTCAAGTGGACCGGCACCTCCGCCGCAGCCACAGCTGCATCCTCCATCTTAAAAGTTTCCCGCACAGATGTAATAAGGGAGACAACCAGCACCTTCTTGTGCGCCACTGCAGTTGTGGAGGAACAAGCTCACTAACTGAAAGGACAGGGAGTGTGGCTACAAACCATGCAAGGTGGGCCACATCCATGACGGCAGAGCCAGTCGAGACCGATAGGCAGGGGAGCGCCATTTACTAGCCTAAATACCCAAGCTCCACCTGTGAAAATTCAAAGAACACAGGGGGACATCCGCCACCTTAGGCCCTGCACAGGGGTGTCACTGAGGCCCCGCACAGGGGGCGCTGACCCAGGCTCCTCACAAGGAGCACCGGCCGAGATCCCGCACTGGGGTGCCTACTGATACCCCGCACAGGGGGCACCATTGGACCCCTAACAGGGGCACTAGCTGAGCCCCACACAAGGGGCACCTATGGAAAACGCCGCAAAGGAGGCACCACTGGACCTCTCACAGGGGGCACTGGCTGAGACCCCGCACAGGGGGCACCTACAGATGACCCGCACGGGGGACACCACTGGGCCCTTCACAGGGGGCACTGGCTGAGGCCACTCACAGGGGGCATCCACTAAGGCCCTCACAGTGGGCATCCACTAAGGCTCCTCATAGGGGGCATCCACTAAGGCCCCTCACAGGGGGCATCCACTAAGGCCCCTCTTAAACAACACCCCCAAAGGGGGGTCATCCTCAGAGCCCTGTCCCTCTGGAAGATGGCGTCCGGCGTGGCCGTGCGCACTAGCAGGCAGCAGCCTAAATTTTCAGACGCCTGCCGCGAGTGCACAGGCCTGCGGGAGGACCGGATCAGGCTAGAGCCGAGGAAGGAGGGCAGATGCCCACGACGGAAAGCGGCAACCTTCGCCGCCGCTCTAGGGCTGCCCTGCGTGTCGCCCGGTCAGTAGGCCGCCTAAATTTTCAGCCACCCGCCGCAAGTGCTCAGTAGGCTGTCCTAAATTAGTGGAGGGCTGCCGCAGGGGGGCGCAGATCTGCGGATGCCTGGTCACCCACCCAACCATCAAGTGCCAAGGTGTACCCCTCCCATAGTGACAAGACAACCCTGGAGGGGAGGGGGGTGGACAGAGGGTCCAAAACACCTAAGCCAGAGGTCTGGGCCTCATCCAGGGAAGGGGGATGTGGAGAACCCTAGAGGGACCGACCACCCCAGGGAGTACCCGCACCTCACACTCACTCCAGGGAAGGAGAGGAGGGGGGTCCCTTACTTACCGCTCCAGCGAGTGCGCGGGTAAAACTCCCAGACAGATCCTCCTCGCCACTGAAGTGGGGGGCTGTCGGCCATGAGGAACTCTGCGACACAGGCCGAGACACTGTTGTATGCGACCCCGCGAGACGTTTAATAAGCAGGACCAGCCCCCGTCCAGTAAGGCTATGTCGCGGCCGACCTAGCGCGTAGCTGCGGTCTGCATGTGCTCGCTCCCCAGACTGGGGAGAGCACTGGATCTTAGTGTCCAGCCCATCACCCAGTCCGGCAGTTGATTGTAGTTCTCACAGGAAAAAATTCAAGAGAAAAAAGGTAGTTTAAAATGCAAAAACAAAAAATTGCCAGGACCAGAGATCCCAGCAGGGAACTAGGTCCTTACTCCTGACTAGGCAGAAAAAAACTGAAGGCCTATCGCAGAGAGGGGGGTGTATACCACCTAGGACTGCCCATAGGCGTAGCCATGTCTTTTTTCTACCTAGTGTCCTACTCCTGTAGGGGGCGATATAACCCTATGGTTCTGAATAATGGAGAGCTGTGTCTGTCAATGAACTAATGAGAAATATTTGCTAGCTGATCCTAAGAGTTTCTTTCATTTTCAAAGCCATATTTTAAAAGGTAAAGCTAGTTTTCTTTTTGTTCAGGGAGCAAAGTTCCCTTGGAGACTTTTATAGGAAGCCCACACCTATCTATCCCTGTTGTTTCATCTCATATCTTGGATAGCTTAGCACTTTAGCAGTGTAAATTTGCTTGCAAACCTTTCACTGCGCCTCCTTATAGCTACAGGGAAGAAGCAACACAACACATGTCATTACAAGCCATGTGGTTGCATTCACAAAGTCGTGTGGATGGTAGGAACCAAAAAAAAAGAATGTTGAAGCCAAATGTATGAGCAGTAAAAAAAATAAATAAAAAGACATCGAGATGACAACATGGAACAGAAAATGTGACATAAACTAAGGTTTGGAACTGTGAGAGTTGAATTTGATGACGTGTGGTGGGAACACATAGGGATGCAGGTTGTGAGGGAGTGAAGTCACTGGTCCAGGCTGTGATGGGGGACACTGGACCAGACTATGGGAGGGAGGGGGCAGTGTGATGGCTGCCGCTCTAGCTCTTACCTGCAGTCAGTGTGCCTGACGGGGGGAGCTAGCTGCATGCAGAGCTGCGACTGAGCGGGGCAGCAGTACTGGTGGAGAGTGTGAGACGAGGAAGACCTACAGGGTACAGAGAAAGGGTAATGGAGGGGGGGAGCGAGAGAGAGAGAGAAAGAGAGAGAGAAAGAGAGAGAGAAAGAGAAAGAGAGCGAGAAAGAGAGCGAGAAAGAGAGCGAGAAAGAGAGCGAGAAAGAGAGCGAGAAAGAGAGCGAGAAAGAGAGCGAGAAAGAGAGCGAGAAAGAGAGAGGGAGAGAGAAAGAGATAGTAAAAGAATGAGGGTTTGGAAGATAGAGAGGAGAGGGTGGAAGATAAAGATGGTGAAAAAAAGAGAAGACAAGAAGAGCGTGAGGGGAAAAAGTCGGGGAGGGAGAGAGAAAAAGAAAAAAAACACAGAGTCAAGAAAAAGACAGAACTCAAACACAAGACAACAGTGACAGCGTTGACCCTAAGACGGGACACACAGGCCGAGATAAAAGGCACACACACAGCCAAGGCCTGCAACACGAGGGCAAAATAAAATCATCACTGTACCGGTTTAGGTTTTATTAATTAACCGTGTGCTTTTCTAGATTGTCAGCAATGGACTAAGCATGAATTAGAGGGTAATCCCAAGATGATTAATAATAATAATAATAATAATAAGGTCATATTCATACACCATATTACTAAGGCCAGTTCTGGTGGTAAACCCCACTTTCAGTCCAAGGATATCAAGAGTCTCCTCAAGACGAAGGCAAAGGAACCCCATGGTGGCATATGGCTGCTCTCTGCTACTAAACAGGGAGTTACAGTACAAGTATTGCTGCTGGATGAGTGATAAATGACAGACTGCCAGCAACAGATCTGAGATTATTCCCAAGTAACTCTCCCATGTTACTAGCTGAACAAAAAAAAATAAAAGAACCTCACTGGCACTGTAGAAGCGCACACAAGAATGGCAATCATTTTGTTCCGTAAGTCAGTATACTGTTCTTCCACCCTGTGATGTCAACTGTTCCTGTCTGACTTCTGACTAGCTTCAATATTTAAAAAAATATGAATCTATTCTTTCATAGTGTCAGCAACAGGTAAGCTATAGAGGCAGAAATAGAGGGGTTGATTTACTAAAACTGGAGAGTGCAAAATCTGGTGCAGCTATGCATGGTAGCCAATCGGGGTCTAACTTCAGCTTGTTCAATTAAAGGATATGTTCACTTTTTTTTTTAGAAAAATAAATAAATAAATGCACATGTTTTTGCAGCTAAAAAAAATGTGCATTTTTTTAAAGGAGCATGTAAAGCATTGCTGGTGCCATGCAGGTCTCCTGCAGATCTGTCAGTGTATCTCTGTGCCCGTACAAGCAAGCAGATACAATCTGACAGGAAGAATCAATGAAGTACCAGGCGCTTAGGATGTTGGGGCTTGTAGTTCATTCCTACACAGATCTGTGTGGATGAATCACTCAGGCATGTGGGCGGAGCCCCGCGCGGTCACGCTGATTTAAAGAAGTGACAGCTAGTATGGGCAACTTCTCCCCATACTGCTGTCAAAGGGGAGGATATCAGGTAGTGGCTGCAGCATTGGGAACAGTTACACCCTAAAAACAGGTTGAACATGTAACATGTTCCCAAAGGTCAACTTAGCCTTTAAGCTTTGACAAAAAACCTGGAAGCCGATTGTCTTCTATGCAGAGCGGCACCGGATTTTGCACCCTTCAGAGTGTGTATTACACCATATGACTAAAGGTTTGTTAACCTATCAATGCCCATGGTTTTGGAATGGAGTGTCTGTCCAGCAAACACCTATAAGAGTTTGTTGGCCACTCCATTCCAAAACCATGAGCATTAAATTTTCGCTATAGGAGATTCTGCTCTTCTGAGAAGGCTTTTCATAAGATTTTGGAGCATATGCAGGAAGTTGTTATATGTCAAATATTGATATTTTGATTTACTTTTTAATTTATATGGATACAATTTTGCTAATATTGGTTATATAAGCTTAAATATATGTATAGCCAAATTCATTGCTTTATGGAGCTGGCTTCATGCACAGGAGTACAGTCCTTCCCCAAAATGTCAACGCAAGGCTGGAAGAGCACAATTCTCTAAAATGACTGTATGCATTAACAGTACCTTCACTGAAAACACCTGAACTCCATTCATTCATAGGGAGAGGTGTCCACAAGTTTTTGGCTATATAGCAGGTGGGATTGTTAGGTGCCCACACATGTTTGGCCACATAGTGTAGCTTTAAGGAATTTTCGCTAAAAAATAAATAAATAAATAGAAAAAAGTACAAAAATGGCATGTCTAAATTTAATTCAACCAACTAAACATGTGATTTTTATTTTCGGATCATTGATATTATTATAGTTTGTTAATGCATTATCAGATGCACCACCATTTTTTATGAAGAAGCAGGAAGTCAATCAAAAGCAATCAGTTCAACGACCAAAGTAATGGAGATTCGTGTCTATATCCTGCAAAACGGAGACATTGAAAGCTGAGCAGCACAATTTTTATTTTTTTTTGGACAGAGTGAGGGAAGCTTTTATTCCTGCCCCATGTCCGTCCCCCCCCACTCCCCGTTCCTGTGGCAAAACAGGAAGAAAATATGCCCAACTAACACAGACAACAAAACCCTGACAATGGTTGTAACGCTTCACTACTCTAATAATTAAATTGCATTTTTTTTAAAGGAAATTTAGGGTAAATCTCTACAACTGGAACACAGCCTAAAAAAAAAAAAAAAAAAAAAAAAGTAAACATCTGTGTTCCAGATACTGAATGCAAAGAATTACATTTTTAAAATGGATTTTAACCAAAAGAATATCATGAACTGATGGTGGCTAATAACTGGCCGGCACACCATTCAATTGCCTAACAATATATGGACTCATGAGTTCATGGATTGATACAAGTATATTGCTTTATATCCTTTTCTTATATACCTTTATTATGGTCTTTCGATAGTTTGAACCTATAAAATCCCATTCCAATCTCTTTTGTAGTTCTAATACTCCAGGTATTTTAGGAGCTGCATGATTAATCATTAAAAAAAATAAAAAACGCGATTTCGATTCAACCCCCCCTCACAATGCTAATCAGCCATTTCAGCGATTCTATGTAAACAGTGAAGAGCCGAGCTGTCAAAAAAAAAAAAAGCTGACAAATGTTTATCAACATTCCTCAGCTGGAGAGATAGAGAAGAGAAGAAATACAAAGTATCTTCTAAATCAAAGGGATGAACTTAGGTCTGTAAATGAGGTCAGTTTAATCATTTAAATACTTAACCTTTTTTGGACATGTGTTGCTTACAAGTTAAAATAAGTATTTTTTTGTCTTTCGAAACGCAATTTTTTAGGGAAAAATACACTTTAATGAAATAAAAAAAATAAAAACAGTAAAGTTAGTGCAATTTTTTTTATATAATATGAAAGATGTTACGCTGCAAAAATCATGAGAGAATCGTGATCTTTATTCTAAGCCAAAAAAATTTGATTTTCATTTTATCCAAAATCATGCAGCTCTACTAGGTATGATAGTGCCATGGACTTGTTCCTTTCTTCCACACAACATATACCAATACAATTCTAAATATATTGCCATGTATGTGGACTCATGAATTAACTGATTATTGAATTCATCAATTATCATATGGATCATTTTATGATGCTCTGAACAAATGTAGATGGATACTAATGTTCTCTACTTAAAGTAGAGTTCAAGCTAGAACTAACTAAGGTTAAAACTGCTTCCATCCACCTTCTAACACCTATACTAACTAGCCTGTAGAGATTTCCTTATACTCATATACCCATTCTCAGGGCATTCTGATCCAGTCATGTAATCCGCTTCAGAGTAGAGGAGAGGCACCAGACAGTAAGTATGGCTGATGTCACTACCCGGGTACCTGCTGTTGGTGCTCTCTGACATCTCCCCTGTAGCCGGCCATTGGGGAGATCACATGACCGGAATAAAGCGCTCTGAGAATAGTTCAGTCTATGCATCTTTAACAGGGTAGTTAGTATAGGAATAAGAAGGTGGGTGGGAGCTGTTTAAAGCTTAGGTAATGCTAGCCAGGACATATACGAATGTACACTCTATGATGGATAAAACTCAGCTTGGAATTTTCCAATTTACACTCTATGATGGATAAAACTCAGCTTGGAATTTTCCCACACTTTGCGATTGTCTGAAAATAATGATTAAAAATACTGTTATAAATGTCAACGATCTATTAAAACCAATAACTTACTTGACCTGAATTACAATATCAGTTTTCCAACACACACAGATAATTGGAAGCGATCAACACAATTCCACTATAGCCGATTTATCGAGCTCTTGATCAATTTCAAATCAAATCGACTGAATTGAGGATTTTTGGTTAGTAATTTATATAAAATTCTATCAGTTTAGTTACAATGAATGATTGATGTAATGGTCACATTGATACGTGTGTGGCCACCATTACAGGGTTCATCAGTACCCAACAACAGAGGTGAATGGAACTGCAGGAACACCTGGCAGAGCAAATCACAGATAATGCTGCATGAGCTTAGGTTAACACTGAAATGTGGGTTTGAACTTGCACAACTTCAAACCGGCATTTCAGTCCGACTTTGGGGGCAATTTTAGAGACATCTGTGCGGGTTCCTGCACAGATGTCTATTGAAACAGGCCCCGAAGTCGCCAAAAGTAGTGCAGGAACTACTTTTGGGAATAGGTGCGGCGCCGCAAAGTGGGTGTTGCACCGATTTGGACAGTGCCATTGCTGGCAATAAGCTCGGATTTGACATGTCAAATCGGCCTGATGTGAACGGGGGCCCAACCATTTTACTAAAACAGGACTCCACTGTGACTACTATACACACAAATATAGGAAAGTAAGGAGGGAAAGAGAACGGAAAAAATGAGGATAAGAGGAAGATAAAAGAATAGAAAAATTTAAAGCAGGACAATGATAGGGGAAAATAGACCCAGAACGTTGTAGCAGAAAGTGTTTAAAGGAAGACCTAAACTCAATGTAACACCAGGGCTTTTTTTCAGGTGGAACTTGTTGGGAACTCCGTTCCACCACCTCTGGGTCAGACCCTTTGGTGCCTGCTCACCACAATCACTTGTAAACACAGAAGTCCGGTTTCTGTGTTTACAAGTGACAGCTCTGCACTCTGTGTGTAACCTCCCTGAACGCTGCACTCTGTAATGCATTCCTGGTATTTAATGCCCCTTTAAGACCCTCCTACTGTTTGTGAAATCTGACCACACCCACTATTTGATGTGATTTGGAGGGTGTGTGTGGGGGTAGGAGTTTTGGGGGGTCGTGGTTGAGTTCCAGCACCTATTGTTTGAGAAAAAAAGCCCTGTATAACACTATTGGTATTGCTCAATGAATAGCATATGAATTGCAAGTAGTTTTTTGGATTTACGACGACTTGCAATTTGGCAGCAACACAAAGATTTGATGAGATCAAATCCAAATGGAATTATCTGTATTTTAGGAGTTGGGGCAGGGGACAGACATGCTCAAGTCAGAGAGACAATAGGATATTTGTACTTATCATGAACTATTTTTCGTAAAGTCCATTGAGGGACAATAGAAATTAACATTTGGCTACGCTGCCAAATACAGAAAGTTAAAGTGGTGTTCCGGCCGAAATTATACTTTTTAAATAAAAATACCCCTATAATACACCAACTTAATGCATTCCATTAAAGTTAGTCTGTAAACTAAGGTCTGTTTTGTTAGTTTATAGCAGTAGTTTGTTATTTTATAAACTTCCAGCAGGCCGTGGCCATCTTAAGTGTGGGCATCTGAAGCCAGACTGTGTTTCTTCCTGGATCTCATCCTTGCAGATCTCGCACACGCTCAGTGCAGCACAAGCAGTGTAATAGGTTTCAGGTCAGGTTTCCATAGCAACGGCAGTGTCAGAGGAAGTTGCCGCCCCTGCCCAGAAGGCATTGCAAACAGGAAATGATGCGATGGGCCACGGCCAGGGAGGAGGAAGTGAAAAATGAATACAGCAGATATACAGTAGGTGCTGAGAAAAAAATATATATATATATCCAATTTGTTTACAGTGTACAGTTTAGTGAGGGATGCTGAAGAGTTGTAAAAGTGGGTGGAACTCCACTTTAAGGCACTGGGGAAGAAAAGCAATAAGCCAGCTCCCATATAACCCCGCCTCCAACCATCATGCCTCAGTTTTGTAAGCAAGCAGCACAAGAGCCAATAACACAGAGGGGTGGGAGCTGTGTTCCTCAACGGACTTCAAAAACATTTTAAGATGAGTACAAAAAAAAAAGAAGGGCCAATTAATATGCAAAATGCCATGACCAATGGAAGGGCACTGAGGATTAATCTACTGCACCAGACTAGGACAGATAATCATCACAAAGGGGTGAAAAACTGCTATCTTAAGGCAATATGGCACTCAATCAGTGAAGTTTAGAACAAGCCATGATTCCTAGTACTAGCACTCGGAATATAAACCAAATAAAAGAATAGGCAGTTGGAAGGAATCTACAGAGACTTCTTCAGAAAACAGCAGCCAGGTCACAGAAGAGAATCTATCTTCCAGTAATTAGGTCCCATGAGGGCCCCAGACCTTACCTTTTCTCATTTAGGGGTGTCTGTAGCAGGGTAACGGTGTGTCTTGCTTGCTGACATTCAAGCAACTGATACAAAGAAGAAAAGAGGGGCACTTACGTGAAGAACTCTAATGCCGCGTACACACGAGCGGACTTTACGGCAGACTTTGCCCAGTGGACGGGATTTCGTCGGACAATTCGATGTGTGTGGGCTCCAGCGGACTTTGTTTTCTCAAAAGTTGGACGGACTTAGATTTGAAACATGTTTTAAATTAATCTGTTGAAATCGAGTCCGGTCGAAAAGTCCGCCGTCTGTATGCTGGTTCGACGGACAAAAAGCCACGCTAGGGCAGCTATTGGCTACTGGCTATGAACTTCCTGGTTTTAGTCCGGTCGTACGTCATCGCGTATGAATTCGACGGACTTTGGTGGATTGTGTGTAGGCAAGTCCGTTCATTCAGAAAGTCCGTCGTAAAGTCTGTCGAAAAGTCCGTTGGGCAAAGTCTGACGTAAAGTCCGCTCGTGTGTACGCGGCATAACAGTACAAAATGGGGATCAGAAAGACACAAAAGACCATGTCTTGTCTCTAGGTAAGGCAGTGTGGTCACGAATGACACACACAACACAGCATAGGGAGTACGTCAGCCACTCTTTTACAAGGAGAGATCTCTCTTTCCAGAGGGTAATATATTTCCCTGATGACTGAGGCACAGTCTGTTCCTCAGAATCAGACTTGAGGAGCAGTCAATATGATAACTCTATTAGGAGAGTCCCCCCTGGATAGGGGGAAGGACCATTCCCACCCGGGCCAAAGTCCAAAAAATAGTGTCCAGGACTTCTTGGTTGTTGCCTTCTCCATCTTCTAGACTTAACAGAGTGCACAATAAACGGAAGACCAAAAGGGAATTCCCCAAGCAATCCCACAAACCCCGAATGGGTCTTAATCTGTATCTAGACCAGACTGGGGAAGGCCTCAAGCGATAGTCAGTTCATGTTGTGTACTGTGTAATGGAAATAAAACAAAGTCCAAAGTGAGGAAAGGCCTCACGTATGCACAAACCAAAGCAGCTGGTGTTGATGAGGTTTGCAAGTGGCTGAAGGCGTCAGTCACTGTGGAGAGTGGAGGAAGACCGGAGACCAGGTGATCCACAAGGTGCTTCAGAAGGAGCAGTAAGATGGTGTTTCTAGTGGACTGTACATGCGCAACACTCCACTTAGGGAAAGACGCTCAGATGACTCTGCCTTAACTACTGTAAGATGCCGGTAATCGTTAATTTAAAACGGCACCCAAGGGTACAAACTGTGAGATAGCTTCTTGTGCTTCTTCCCAACTAGCCTTAGTCACTACGTGAGTCCTGAGACACATCAGAGGCTATGCCATGGCTCTGGACCTGGAGAGTGCTCTGCAGCTAACACAATACAGAAAAGGTATGAAATACAGAGCCCAGTGCACAAAGGTCATGTACCACGCTAGCCCCATTATCTTAAACTTCAGTAAGGTCCAGGTACTGCTGAGGATAGGTTGATCCTGATAGCTGTGGTGAAGGTACTAACTCAAGCAGGATGTTTGAGGTCTTGATTTAAGAAACTAAGAAAACAATATTTACAGTGTACAGAGTATCTTGATTAGAAAAATAAAATGAAAAAGATAAAAAGGCTAGAAAAAAAAATAGTTTTTTTTTCAGCAGAGCTGAGGAAAAGGCATCCAACCTCCTGGGACTCTGGCAAACTACTGAAGCTTGACTGTTGGAAGATGGCGTAATACTTTTCGTTTGCCAGTATCCCAGCCTTGTATAGGTGGTAGTATAACCCAACTGTTCAGGAATTCCTTACATGCCCGTGTCCTTCAATGTGCGATAAAACTTAAGATAAAATATAGTAGACGTGTGACTTGGTCAGGAAGAATTCCAGCCCTTAAGAAGCTCTAACCTGTGTCAGTCAAAAAAGCCAGGCAGAAAGTGCATTTTTGCCACGATTTTTGCTGCGATTTTGTACAGTCTAAAAAAGGTCACCTATGTAAAAAGCAGAAAAATGCCTGTAATCTAAATTGAAACTACTTCTTGATTTTCCTGACTTTAGCTAAACCCTGCTAGTCTTCTCCAATTAATGAGCATGCCTTAGCAGCCACAAAGGGAGTAATCACTGTACAGGGAGATGAGTGAGCAGGGTTTAGCCCCTAACTTGGAACGGTTAGGCCCTTTTTTTGACAGGAATGGATTTAGCATGCAGTTGCAGTGGTCTGGGTTCTCTCCCACAAATGGCTAATGCGTCTACAGTTCTTTATTAGCAGTCAAGCATGGTTTCAAAGTGTCAGAATTCCCTAAACACTAAATTATTAGCTTTGAAGAACTTAAAACGGATGTAAACCCGATTCATGAAATTTGAGCTAGGCACATATATCTGCAATGTTTTCTTATCTCTCTCCCATGGCTTTCTCCTGCTCTGTTCTTCTGTTATCAGCATGATAACTTCTGACAAGTTCTCTGACAACTGTGATAAAACCAGCCTGAATTGTGTGTCATTGTGGGTGCTATAAATAGATTAGCAGAGAGCTGGTCTATTCACAGCACAGCTCTTCAAGTCTCTGCTTATGTGGTGGGGGGGTGCCTTTCCTCCAATCAGCTGTCTCACAGTGTATGGCAAGAATCCACACCCACAGGTGAATAAGGAAGAGAAAATTCTAACAGGACATGCACTTGCTCAGTACAGTATATAAAGATGGAGACAGCAGATATACATGTAAAACTTATGTAGGGAGATTTGTTTCATCTCTGTGTATCATCTGAAGCTGTTCACTTCACTGGGTATATGTGAGGTTTACATCCACTTTAAAGGACAGTTCTGTGTAAACACAAAATGTGGCCGTCTGTACAGTGAAATGGCTGTGTGCAAGGTGGAATTGATTTAAGTCAAGTCGATTTAAATCACTAGTAAAAAGGCTTGATTTAAATCAACTTGATTTAAATCGAGTTGATTGAGCAACTGTTATCTCTGTCTCGCTGTGACTCCTCCTCTGACCCGCTGTTGTCTCACTGACAGTCCCATTCACTTTAATGGGACGGCTGGTGATGTGGCAGTGACACAACTAGGCGAGGGACGTGGCGGCAGCAGGTGAGTGGATGCAAACAAAATGAAGGTTTCCTATTTGGAATAATAAGCTGTCAGGTTAGTAAAACAGCGATATCAGAACCGATTCAATCATACAGTTTGTAGTGTACATAGATTTGCAAAACAATAGGATAAAGGAATATTCCTGAACTTTGCTTCATCTCATGGTCCCTGTGACATTGCGTGAATGCATCAATACAGTGCATGTCATCTCAGCTTGCAGTGCTTGGGATTCATTGAATGAGTTTACCAAAAAATGTAAATATTGCAGAATATACAGCCTCATGCTACATAACTAAGTTCCATTTCATGCTGAATAAACTAAATTATTAATGTATCCTAAATAGAAAACTAACTTTAGATAGATTTTTACGCCAAAAGCATTTTATTAAAATAAATTTGTTAAAAATCAAAAAAAAAAAAATCGATTTAAATCAAATAAATCAGATTTAAATTTTAAAAAAAAATCTGATTTTTTTTTTTTTTTTTAAATCATTGATTTATATCCAACCTGGCTTTGTGTGACTCTGTAGAAGTCTTATCTGTAAGATGGTAAATTGTTACAGGAAATTTTGAGCTTACAGCAGGAAATAGCCAGACGATGGAAACATCCTGCATCTGTGAGTTCTGGACAACAAGCGAGCTGTTGCATGCAATGCAAATCCAACTAGCACTGGTGAATCTGCCAATTCTAGGAACTTGTACTTGGTGTACAGTAAACAGACCTGTAACGTTTAGAGGAGTCAACACTATAGGTAAAAAAAAAACCAAAAAAAAAAACCAAAGAAATAAATAAAACAGCAAACAAATTCAACTCAACATGACAAACTGCTACTAAACAAGTGAAATACACAAATGTCAACAGTTCTGTTCAGTCTGACTTGGGAATCACAGACCCCTGCCACACTGCATAATCAGGGATTACTATATAATGAATTACCTTTACAACTACTACTTACTTTTACTGTAGAATGAGTTAGCTGGATGGGGGGAGAAGCTGCAAACCAGAACCAGGACATAGTGTTACCTGACTAGCTATGGAATATAGCAGAGGGCTGAACTGAATACTAAATCCTTTGGTCAGACTGTTTATGTAGATTTCAAGTGCATATTAAAGCGGAGCACCAGGCTAAATTGAAACTATTTTTTAATCAATTGAGCACCGCACCCCCTCTTGTTTTTGGATATTCTTTCTTTATTTTTTTTATTTTTTTGCTGTTTTGTACCTCTTTTTGGTTTCCTGCAGGACTTCCGCCCTACACCGCCGCGGCGAGGTATATCATTCATCGGCCCCTCCTCCTTCCTCCCTGCTGCTCTCTGGGACCTGTGTGTGTCCCAGAAGATGGCAGGGACATTCAGGAAGTGCAGAGCAACTCGCATATGAGCATTAGGAAACCGGCTGTGAAGCCTGAAGGCAGCTTCCCTTAGTTGCATTACTCTGTATTTACACCATGCCTTGTTGTGAACAAGTTGTTCTGGAGTACCACTATAAAATGAATGAGCAGTCTGTCTCTGGGAGCAGTTCGTTCATAGAAAGGCAGTATATAAACACAGTGGGAGCCGGCAGGCCATGCAGGCAAATGACAAGTGCATCAATCAGAAATAGTCAAGGTATGTTTTACAGATTCAGTACAGCAACAACCAGCTGAGTTTTAGATAGATCCTTCCATTGCTCAGAGATTCCAAGAGTGGGATCAGGGTGGATTTGATTTAAATCACTAGTAAAAAGGCTTGATTTAAGTCAACTCGATCTGCGGGCTGCTCATTTAGTAACATGTAAGGCTTCATTGTACACGGGACGTTTTTACAACCTCTCCTGAACGATTTATCTTGACAGATAGTAACGCACGTTTAAAAAGTCTGTTTTGCCACATTTACATGCTGCGTTTAGCTGCAATTGCGTTTAGAAGCGTTTAAAATAAAATATATATATTTTTTTTCTTTTTAAATAGCCAAAAATGAAAAACGCCTGTAAATGAAATGCGGCTAAACGCGGGTTACTGCGATATGCGAAATGCCTCTAAACTCCGCTTCTGAACCCATTTTTTTGCGTTCCAAAAAAGCCTCTAAACTCAACTGCCTGGAAACGACCCTGTGTACATGTACTGATAAGATAACAGAGGAGAGTTCAGGGGCAGCTGAAAAAAATGCCTAACTGCTCCTAAACGTCCGTTTACCAGCAGCGGTGTACATGAGGCCTTATATCCTTAAATATATCCTAAAAATGTTATGAAAGATGAACTTATCCTTTAGACCCCTTTCACATTGAGGCGCTTTACAGGCGCTAAAGAGTTAAAAACAGCCGCTCCTGTCTCTCCAGTATGAAAGCCCGAGTGCTTTCACACTGGAGCGGTGCGCTTGCAAGACATTAAAAAAACACCTGCAAGCCGCATTTTTGGAGCAGTGAAGAAGCGGTGTATAAACCGCTCCTAAACCGCTTCTGCCCATTGAAATCAATCAATGCGGCTATACTGCCAGCATAGTGCTGCTGCAGAAGCGCTTTGTGGTGGTTTTAACCCTTTCTCGGCCACTAGCAGGGGGTAAAAGCGCCCCGAAAAATGACGGCGATTTACCGCCGACGCACCCACCACCCCAGTGTGAAAGAGGCCTAAATGTAAGATTTTTTTTTTTCCCCCCCGCAAACAAAAGTTTATTGAGCCTAAGTAATAAGGCATACAAAGACCAGAGCACAATAGATATGGAAGACTGCCAGTAGTAACATTCGTGTGTTTGAAACAATATGCACCACACTACATACAGTCATTTTTTATCTTACCTATACAGTCAAAAAATCTCTCAAAAATTACAATAAAGTATTGAAGTAAAACCACTGCTATGGAATTCAGTATCCTCTCAGCTATTAAAGTTTTACGGTCCAGAACGAGGTCCACCGGGGCTAAACCCGGAACATTAAGCTATGAGGGCCATGATTTATCTAATTTTCCCCTGCTACCTCTGTTGGTAAATGAACTTCTCAAGTCGGATGGTATCACTCATTTGAGTAATCCATTCCTTCACTGTGGGAGACTCTGTAGACTTGGTGCCTCAAAATTAATTTGCGGGCTTGAAAAGGGGCTCTGGCAATGGCCTGTCTAGAGGTATCCTCAACCGGAAGGTTATCTAATATATCCAACAGACATTGTTTAGGGTCCTCCGGAACATGAACCTGGAATTCCTGGTGTCTATGACCTTCTTCCAATAGAAGTGCAACTTTGGGCACCTCCATAGGAGATGTATCAAATCCCCATGATCCCCTCAACTAATGCAGGTGGAATCCGATCGCACTCCCATGCGGGCCAATGCGGCCCGTGTATAATGTGTCCTCAAGACTCAAGTATAATTGTGAAAGGCATTGAGCTACATTAAGACTCCTTTAACACTCTGGCGTTTTTCAGGCGTTTTTCAGGCGCTTTAGCGTTAAAAAAAGCGCCTGTAAAGCGCCTGAAAGAAGCCTCATCTGCAATCCCAATGTGGAAGCCCGAGTGCTTTCACACTGAGACCCCTTTCACACTGGGGTGTTTTTCAGGCGCTTTAGCATTAAAAAAAGCGCCTGTAAAGCGCCTGAAAGAAGCCTCACCTGCAATCCCAATGTGAAAGCCCGAGTGCTTTCACACTGGGGCACTGCACTGGCAGGGCGTCAAAAAAAGTCCTGCAAGCAGCTTCTTTGCAGCGCTTTCGTGTTTTTTCCACCGGGCTGGGTGCGCTGATGGCCCGAGCCCTTTCACACTGCCAGCGCCCGAAAAACGCCTGAAAAACGCCCCAGTGTGAAAAGGGTCTTAAGCGGCGCTTTACCAGCATTTTTCGGGTGTTGGCAGTGTGAAAGGGCTCGGGCTTTCACATTGGGATTGCAGAGGAGGCTTCTTTCAGGCGCTTTTTTAACGCTAAAGCGCCTGAAAAGCGCCTGAAAAACGCCCCAGTGTGAAAGGGGTCTTCGAGAACATTCGGTAACAGATTGTAAAGCTTCTTCCCATTGTTCCTCCTCAAAGGCTCCAACATCCTGCTTAAGATTTTTTTCCCTATGAATGCATTTAAATGAACCCTTATTTACTACAAAGACTCTCTCATTGGACAGAAGAACATGCAGGATGGGGGTAGGGAGGGGCTTAGTCCAGAAGCTGAATTCATAGTAAAGGTGAAGTTAGAACCAGAGGGTCGCACAGAAGAGAAATAATGCCTAACAAAAGGCAATACTCCTGGGCAGGACTTTTAAAAGTTTAAAATTGCTGACTGGTTCCCTTTAAGATAAACCAAATGGACTTCATAACTTTTGCATAGTCACAGCAATTAGTGATTGATTTTAATTACTGCCAGATTCTTTTCTATAATTAAACTGTACTTTGTAGAGGAAGAAAAACATTTTGTTTGAAGAGTTTTTAAAAATCTGATATAGATTTTTTTTTTTTTTCAGGTCTAAAAAGACTGTTAAACTTATGAAAACTGCGCAAATTAAGACCACCTGAAAGGATGGACATGTAGCAGTAAAAATGTAGTCTTTGCCCCCTCTTCCAATACATCTGCAACTGAGAATTCTCTTAGATGTCACATACAGTTTGATAGCCGTCTGGGTGAGTCAGCCATCAGACTAAACTATAGGAACGCACTTAGACAACTTGGACGCCTTGATGACTCCATCAAGCCAAATGCTCTTTGGCTGCACGACAAGAAACAAGATGTGTGTCCGCTATAATCAAAGTGCCATTGGACTTGAAAGAGCAACGCCAGTGAGAGAAAAAAATAAAAATAAAAAGTATTTTGAAGCAGCTTTAAGACCTCGCTTACCTGTTTTTTTTTGTTTTTTAGACAGCCAGTTCTTAAAAATGTGTTAGTTCATGGACAACATATTAAAGTTATACTAAAGTCTTGTGTTTTTTTGGTTGAAATTACCATGTTATACTTACCTGCTCTGTGCAGTTGGTTTTGCACAGAGCAACCCAGATCCTCCTCTTTTCGGGTCCCTCTTCGGTGCTACTGGCCCCTCCCTCCTTTTGAATGCCCCCACAGCAAGCAGCTTGTTATGGGGGCACCCGAGCCGAGTCACAGCTCTGTGTGTCCATTCAGACAGGGAGCCGTGGCCTGCCCCTGCCCCCATTATCTCCTCATTGGCTCACTGACTTTGATTGACCGCAGCGGGAGCCAATGCTGCCTCAGCCAATGATGAGAGCAGTCCTAGGCAGCCAAGTCTCTCATGCAACATCGCTGGATCTAGAGAGAGCTCAGTGCCCCATCAGTGCCGCCTCATCACTGCACATGAATGAAGAAGAAAAATTACTTATTTGCAAAATTTTATATCAGAAATTAACCGCTTCCCGACCGCCTCACGCAGATATACTGCGGCAGAAGGGCACGTACAGGCAGATTAACGTACCTGCACGATGCCCTTTAAGAGGCGGCGCGCGCGTCGGGAGCTCCGTGATGGTGATCGCAGGTCCCGCGGACTCGATGTCTGCAGGCATACCCGCGATCGTGAGGAAGAACGGGGAGTTGCTAATGTAAACAAGCATCTCCCCATTCTGCCTAATGACACTGATCACGCTGCCTGTAATCAGAAGCGGTGATCAGTAATGTGTCACACATAGCGTCCCCCCCACAGAATCACTTCCTAGGACTCACTTAACCCCTACAGTGCCACCTAGTGGTTAACCCCGACACTGCCAGTGACATTTTTACAGTAATCAATGCAATTTTATAGCACTGATCACTGTATTAATGCCAATGGTCCCAAAAATGTGTCAAAATTGTCTGATGTGTCCGCCATAATGTCGCAGTCATGATAAAAAATAAAAAAAATCGCTGATCACCGCCATTACTAGTAAAAAAAAAAAATATCAATAAAAATGCCATAAAACTATCCCCTATTTTGTAGACGCTATAACTTTTGCGCAAACCAATCAATAAACGCTTATTGCGATTTTTTTTTTACCAAAAATATGTAGAAGAATACGTATCGGCCTGAACTGGAGGAAAAAAATGTTTTTTCATATATTTTTGGGGGATATTTATTATAGCAAAAAGTTAAAAATAATGCGTTTTTTTCAAAACTGTTGCTATTTTTTTGTTTATAGCGCAAAAAATAAAAACCGCAGAGGTGAACAAATACCACCAAAAGAAAGCTCTATTTGTGGGGAAAAAAGCACATCAATTTTATTTGGGTACAACGTCGCACGACCACGCAATTGTCAGTTAAAGCGACGCAGTGCGGAATCGCAAAAAGTGCTCTGGTCAGGAAGGGGGTAAATTGTTCCGGGGCTGAAGTGGTTAAGAAAAAGTCTTTTTTTTCATGTCTTTTGCAAAAAATAAAAACCCCAGTGGTGATGAAATACCACCAGAAGAAAGCTCCATCTGTCTCTAAAAAAAAAAAACTGATAAAAATTTAGTTTGGGTACAGGGTTGTAGGACTGCGCAATTGTCATTCAAAGTGTGACAGCGTTGAAAGCTGAAAATTGGCCTGGGCAGGAAGGGGGTTAAAGTAAGTAAAAGTAAAGTAACCAGTAGGCAAAAAGGTAAAAAAATTGGCTCCTAACTTTTTAGCTGGCTTCTACATTCAAAGCAAATTTGTCAAGCTCTGCTTTAGGCCATCAGCAGATCAGCCTATAGTGGCTCTGACTTTTGACACAATGCCTAAAATGTAGAGCAACTGAGCATGTGCAAAGCAGGGTGAGAATGTATTACTGGATTTTAAACAATATGTATTTTGTATTTTTTTTTTACATAACTATATCTGCAGAAGAGGTCAGCCTGAAGTGTTCGTAACGAGCATGTTTTACGGCATATACAGACAGATGTTACTGTTGTAGGTTTAGTAACACTTTAAAGTAAAGTTGTACCCATTATTACAACCACCCAATAAAATATAGAAGACCTAAAACTGGGCGTCTTTTTTCAACCTGACTAACTATGTAACTATGTAAAACAATCACCTTGCCTGGAGGAATCCATTCTCTCTCAGTTATTCATGTGATCACTCCTAAGGAGAACGATCGTTTAGACTGGGCATTTTGAATTTTTACATCCCTGCTCAAGTCTCTCAACTCTGCTCTCCACATTTGGCAACTTTCAGGGGGAGCGGGTAGCTGATCACCCAAAAGTTCACCCCCTCCTCCTTCCCCCACTGCCGGGCCATTTACAAAATGCAGCACGCTTCGCGCATGCGCAGTAGGGAACCAACTGTAAAGCTGCAAGGCTTCACTGCCAGCTCCCCTTACAAGCAATGGCGGTGGCAGCACCTTTGAGCCGACATCGCTGGATCCCTGGACAGGTAAGTGTCCTAATATTAAAAGCCAGCAGCTACAGTATTTGTAGCTGCGGACTTATTTTTTTTCAGAAGGAGCCTGGAGCTCCTCTTAAAGGTATTCCTGGTGGTGTAAATGATCTGGTTCCTGGGCAGGCGGCTTCTACACCCCGGAGGATCTCCACAGTCTCCTTGGCTTGTAGTGTGATATAAAAAGGGTTGAAATTGAAGCACAACACCTCTGCTAGAACTCTTAGCAGTGGTGTTATCACATCCCAAAAACTTTATGGCATGTGTATTACTTTTGATATTACTCAACTATGGCCATCAATTACTCCCAATGCATTCAACTCTCAGGCTCAGGTTCACACTTGTGGGATGCCAGACATTGCATGCGATTCGCAAAGCATTGCTGTGCACATCACAAGCGATGTCTGTGCGATGTGAATTCAGCCAGTTTGTATGACTGAATTAGCATCGCATTCGCAGCAAAATGGTGCAGGTCCCTTTTTTTGGTCCGCACTAGAAGCAGATCGCATTGGTGTTCACACCTATGCGATCCGATTCCTGCACCATTTCACAGTTCGCACTGCGATCCAATCTGGGGGAGTCATTAACTTTGTATTGACACCCGCAGCGGTTTGCAGAGGGCAGTGTGATCCGCCGCAATACAGGTGCGATGTGGGAAGCCGCACTGGAAAGTGAACCCAGCCTCAAGGCTGCCAACAGGTAAAACACTGGATATAAATGTATATCAACCTCCTTCCTGTCTTGCACTACTCTCCAAATTTAGGCACTCCCTGGTCAGCCTCATTGTGAAGGATGATGGGAAGAAAATGACAGGTATTCACACAAAGCAGAGTACATGTTATACCTATATGGACTAACTTATATGTTTACACATATAAGAAAAGCAGCGCTACAAATCATAAATGTATAAATTATTAATAATGACAATTATAAAGCGCAAACAGTTGTAAAGTGCACAAGTTTCAAAAGTGCAAAATTGTAATTGCGTCACAGACACAGAAACCTGCTTTATACAGCTAAATGGGTATTACACCATCACCGATTGCTGAGAGAGGATCGTCATCGTCCCCCCCCCCCCTCCAGTCAAGGTCAAGTTTGAGATCTAGAATTTATGCGTTCCCGGCCATTATAATTTATGACCCACCTGTTCTGGTAAAAGGCCATGATAACCACTACTACCTGGTGGTGGACACTTCTTTCTTTACATCAATGATACTCTCTGAAGGATCACACACTGTGGAGGTTTCGTGTTGGGACTTTCCCGTTTCTTAATGGTATATATGGTTTTTGAGATCCGAAAATATGAATTTTGACACATGAACTCATACATGCACTTTAATTTACAATTTTGCACTTTTGAAACTTGTGCACTTTACAACTTGATAAGTTGGTTTGTTTGATGTTTCATATTGCACTTTACATTTGCCAACATTTAGGATTTGTAGTGCTGCTTTCCTTGTTTATATTTATCTCGGATTGGGATCACAATTTATAGCTAGCTGTTCAATTCTTTTTACAACCTAGCACGGATTCTACACTTACTGGAATGTTTACACATACATTAGATCTCTATATAGAGTGCATGTTGACATTTTTCTAAAGTAGAAACATTTTTTTTCTGAGCAACTTTATTAATACACCAGGAACTAGTAACATGATCACTTTGTGCCGTAAACCACAACGTAAGCAAGATTTTTTATTTTATTTTTTTTTTAAGATAATTGAATTAAAATCCAAGAAGATACACTAGGGGGCAGTCTGGCAGCATACAAAGCTAAGCTTGGCAAGTGTCCAATAAACAGGTTTTATAATCCTTGCATTTCTGCAGTGAGTGTGAGTGTGTGTGTGTGTGTGTGTGTGTGTGTGTGTGTGTGTGTGTGTGTGTGTGTGTGTGTGTGTGTGTGTGTGTGTGTAGGGCTGCAACTAACTACTTAGTAGTCGATTAGTTGGCCGATTATTGTTTCGATTAATCAGTTAATAACCTTAAAAAAAAAAGTGTGGTGTATAATTTAGTTAATATGTAAAGTTTTCAAAAAAGGCAATTTATTCTTAAATATCTCTATACAGTGGTAAATAAAAATAGCCAACTATATGGTTAGAGAGCAAAATCTCTAATCCACTCTGAGAATAACCGACAGAATAGATATACTGTATATACTATTCGAGGAGGGATAAGAACATTCGTTCGATTTTCTAATCGTTAGTGGGGTCAAATCGACATTCATTTTCAACCACAGTAATAGGAAAATTTGGAAATAATAAAAAACTTCTTGGTGAAAGGAATTTTCAGACAGTGTATGTGGTTTTCGTTCAGAAATTACAATCATTTTAAAAACAGAATGTTAAAAACAAGTGAAAATTTAAAACAACATTCTTTCATTCATCGAATGTACAAAGATTTTTCGTCTGAATATTCTCATCTGAAAATTGATCTGTGTGGCCAGCATAAGGCTCGGTGCACACCTATGCAGTTTGCTTTTGATCTGTTTCTGCAGTGCTCTTGGCTGTGCGTTTTGATTTTTGCGCACGTGATTTTGCTGCGATTTGCATTTTTTTTGGCCAATTTGTTGTTGGGCAGATTAAAAAACACAAATTGCTGCAAAAACGCATTACATGCTTTTCTGCAGCTTCTCCATTGAAGTATATTAAACCAAAAAAGCACTGTTTTGCGTTAAAAAAAAGTCACTGACGCTTTCCAAATACGCAGCGGCTGAAAAAGCATAGATGTGAACGTGTCCCATAGGAAACCATGTAAATGAACTGTAGTCCGTTTCTGCAAACAGCACCAAAAAACACATAGATGTGAACCAGGTATAAGACGTTTAGTAACATAATGGGGTTTAAAAAAAAACGAATATTAGCCCTTTATAGTACAAAAAAAGCAAATAATCACTACTGTAAGGGGTTAATTTTTTTTTTACTGTAGAACTGTGAAAGAAATAGTTACGGTAGCGATTATTTGCTCTTTTTGTACTATAAAGGGCTCATCTTAGTTTTTTTTTAACCACATTATGTTACTGGCCGATTAATCGATTATGAAAATGGTAATCGATTAATTTCATAATCGACTAGTTGTTTCAGCCCATATATATATATATATATATATATATATATATATATATATATATATATACACACACACACACACACATACATACACACACACACACACATATATATATATATATATATACACACACACACACACACACACACACATATATATATATATATATATACACACACACACACACACATTGTGTGTATATATATATATATATATATATATATATATATATATATATATATATATATATATATATATATATATATATATATATATACATATACATATACATACATACACATATACATATATATACACACACACATATATATATATATATATACACACATATATATACATACATACACACACTATACACACAATACACATACATACACTATACACACAATACACACACACACAATACACATACATACACTATACACACACAATACACATAAATACCCTATACACACACACAATACACATACATACACTATACACACACTATACACACAATACACATACATACACTATACACACAATACACACACTATACACACAATACACACACACACAATACACATAAATACCCTATACACACACACAATACACATACATACACAATACACATACTATACACACACATACACTATACACACAATACACATACATACACTATACACACTATACACACAATACACATACATACACTATACACACAATACACACACTATACACACACAATACACATACATACACTATACACACAATACACACACACAATACACATACATACACTATACACACACAATACACATAAATACCCTATACACACACAATACACAATACACATACTATACACACACATACACTATACACACACATACATACACTATACACACAATACACATACACTATACACACACAATACACACACTATACACACAATACACACTATACACACAATACACACACTATACACACAATACACATACATACACTATACACACACAATACACATACATACACTATACACACAATACACATACATACACTATACACACACACTATACACACAATACACATACATACACTATACACACACAATACACATACATACACTATACACACAATACACATACATACACTATACACACACACTATACACACACTATACACACAATACACATACATACACTATACACACACAATACACATACATACACTATACACACACACGTATAAAAATGAAGACTCCTTACTCGTTTATAAAAGAAGAGACCATGCTATGAAAATAAACAATGGAGGGCTTCAATGTTTTATACAGGATAATACATATTTAAAAAATCATTCCAACATCAATGTGGCGTTAAAGCCCAAGATATGAATATGAAAACTCATCTGGTCCATTTCATGCTAAAGCATGGATAAGCTACAGATGAAAAAAAAAAACAAAACAAAAAAAAACTATTTCCCTGCCAGGGATCCTAAAGGTGATAGCCGGACTGGAAAAAGAAACAAACCTTACAGTGGGGGCCCCCACACTACAAGGGTTAAATGGTCGCTGGGTCCAGGGTGTACAGGAATAAGGAGTAGTTCTCATCTTATTTCTGGTTCCATCCATGTGACCGGTCGGTCCCCTCTCTAAGGTGCTCCCCAGCCATGGTGGCATGCTCATCTCCTCCACAAACAATGTAGAGTTAATAGCTGTATATTGTACTTAATGATGCCAAGGAACGACTCCTAGCCTGGAACACCAGGATGAAGAAGACAACGTTAAAACCGGGCGAAACAGGGAATATGGCTTCCGATATTCCTAGAAACAATGAGAATTTAACCCTTTCAGTATGGAGGGGGGACACCAAAGCAAGGGTTTTTTTTTATACGTTTGGGGCATCATTAACTTAATATTGGCAGCCCCTGAAGATCGCAATTGTGGTGCGTTCTGAAAGAGGTTCAAGAAACACACATGGAACAGAGGTTTTCTGCAAAAAGCGTTTTAATGTGAACCGGCACAAAGTCAGTGACTTACCAAAGATCTGATATAAAGAATCTTGGAAAGATTTAGGTGGAGGCTGGTAAGGCAGCTAAAGAGATGGCCATGAGTGAGCGAGAAGAGATACTCTAAGGCCTTGTTCACACCGGTGCACTTTTGCGGTGCTAAACAACACCTTCACAGCATGGCGAAAGTGCATAAAAAAAATAGTCCCCTTTAAATCCATTTACATCTGTGCATTTTGAGTCACTAGCCAATTTTCTGTCAGGTGACCAGGGACGAAAAGGCATGTAAAATGCACTAAAATTGCAATATGCAATTTTTAAAATTGCATATTGCATTTTACATTGCACTGGCCCTTAAGCCTTGGTTACACAGTCTTCAAAATGTATAAAAACGACACTTTTTGCGCACGCTCGTAGAATGGTGACAAACTACAGTACTTAAAAATCTCCATAGGCAATGTTTTTAACCCCTTTACAGGTTACCTGTTTAAAGTTAGACCCCTTTCACACTGGGACGGTTTGCAGGCGTTATTGCGCTAAAAATACCGCCTGCAAACCGACCCAAAACAGCCGCTGCTGTTTGTTCAGTGTGAAAGCCCGAGGGAGAAGCGGTGCGCTGGCAGGAGAAGAAAAAAAACTCCTGCAAGCCGCATCTTTGGAGCGGTGAAGGAGCGATGTATTCACCGCTCCTAAACCGCTCCTGCCCATTGAAATCAGTGGGACAGCGCGGCAATACCGCGGCTATAGCAGCCCCTCGGGGCTTTCCCACTGGAGACAAAGCAGTGGCACTTTCGGGTCAGTTTGCAGGCGCTATTATTAGCGCAATAGCGCCTGCAAACCGCCCCAGTGTGAAAGGGGCCTAAAAGTGACAGTGTGCAAACCTTAGGGAATCTAAAATAGATATAGATATAAAAAGTCTACACACCCCTGTTTAAAATGCCAGGTTTCTGTGATGTAAAAAAAGGAGACAAAGAAACAATTTCAGAACTTTTTCCACCTTTAATGTGACCTATAAACTGTACAACTCAATTGAAAAACAGTCTGAATTTTTTTTTTGGGGGGGGGGTAAAAATAAAAACCTAAAATAATGTGGTTGCATAAGTGTGCACACCCTCTTATAACTGGGGATGTAGCTGTGTTCAGAATTAAGCAATCACATTCAAATTCATGTTAAATAGGTGTCCGTACACACCTGTCATCATTTAAAGTGCCTCTGATTAACCCCAAATAAAGTTCAGCTGTTCTAGTAGGTCTTTCCTGACATTTTCTTAGGTGCATCCTACAGCAAAAGCCATGGTCGGCATCAGAGGGATCTCATTGTTAAAAGGTATCAGTCAGGAGGAGGGCACAAAAGAATTTCCAAGGCATTATTTATACCATGGAACACAGTGAAGACAGTCATCATCAAGTGGAGAAAATATGGCACAACAGTGACATTACCAAGAACTGGACGTAACTCCAAAATAATGAAAAGACAAGAAGAAAACTGGTCAGAAGGCTGCCAAGAGGCCTACAGCAACATTAAAGGAGCTACAGGAAAATCTGGCAAGTACTGGCTGTGTGGTGACAACAATCTCCCATATTCTTCATATGTCTGGGCTATGGGATAGAGTGGCAGGACGGAAGCCTTTTCTTGTGAAGAAAAACATCCAAGCCCGGCTAAATTTTGCAAAAACACATCTAAAGTCTCCCAAAAGCATGTGGGAAAATGAGTGATGGTCTGATGAAACCAAAGTTGAACTTTTTGGCCATAATTCCAAAAGATATGGCACAACACTGCACACCAAAGGAACACCATACCCACAGTTAAGCATGATGGTGGCAGCAACATGCTTTGGGGCTGTTTCAGACCTGAATCCGATTGAAAATCTGTTGGGTGATCTGAAGAGGGCTGTGCACAGGAGATGCCCTCACAATCTGACAGATTTGGATTGTTTTTGCACAGAAGAGTGGGCAAATATTGCCAAGTCAAGATGTGCCATGCTGATAGACTCATACCCAAAAAGACTGAGTGCTGTAATAAAATCAAAAGGTGCTTCAACAAAGTATTCGTGTAAGGGTGTACACACTTATGCAACCATATTATTTTTTTATTTTTACTTCCCTCCACCTAAAAGTTTTCAGTTTGTTTTTCAATTGAGTTGTACAGTTTATAGGTTGCATTAAAAGGCGGAAAAAGTTCTGAAATTATTTATCTTTGTCTCATTTTTTTTACATCACAGAAACCTGACATTTTAACTGGGGTGTGTAGACTTTTTATATCCACTCTATTTTCAACATCCCTATAATGAAACTTGCTTTAAAATAATACGTAAACCCTATCAATAAACTTGTTTGGTTTCATTTTGCGGTGTTAAACCTGTGTACATTTAATGAATTTTGTTATATCTTTTTGTCTGCTTATCTAAAAGTGGAGCTTCACCCAAAAGGGGAAGTTCCTCTCCCTAATCCTCTTTTAGTAGTAGCAATTTTGGGGAGGGGGGGGGTTTAGGGGAGCGGGTACCCGATTTTGACAGGTACCCACTTCCATTCTCCCAGGCGATTTAAAGTGGAGATCAAAACACCTTCCCCCCTGCAGTCTTCTGGGACACATGACAGGGCCCAGAAGACTGTCGGACCATTTACAATGAGCATGCGCAGTGGGCACCCGGCTGTGAAGATGCAAATTGTCACAACCGGGTGCCCACAAATAAAATGCCAGCACTGAAGACAAAAAGATGAGAGGTTAAAACAGCTGGGGTGGGAACATTGCTGGATCGTGGGACAGGGGGGTGTTTGTTTATTAAATGGCAGCAGCTTTGGCTTTTGCATCTGCTGACTTAAAATTTTTACATAGGAGACTGGAGCTCTGGTATTATTAGCCCTGATCAGTCTATGGACCAGAGAACAACTGCCCTGAGTTTTGAAGGACAGAAGTGTGTGGGTGTGAGTGTATATAGAGTTGTCACCAGGACAGGACATGTGTTAATGAAGGACCACAAGAAGAGTCACCAGACAAAGAAAAAGCCCCCACATCTAAGGTGCAATAAATATATGTATATATATATATATATATATATATATATATATATATATATATATATATATATATATATATATATATATATATATATATATATATATCTATATATATATATCTATATATATATATATATATATGTGTGTATGTATATATATATATATATATATATATATACACACCGTATATTATATATTTTTTTTTCTTTGGTTTAGATAACTTTAAAGCAGAAGTCCAGGAAAATGAAAAGTCCTCCCTTGCAGCGGGTCTGCTCCTAAGCCGCAAGGGCTACCTACTTGTTTAGGTCTAGGGGGACCAGGTACAGCCATTTTACTTGCCTGATCCTCCACTCCCGCAAGTTTCTCCATCACCGCAACACCGGTCCCCTATACTCTGGCAGTCTAAGCAGTGCTGGGACAAGGCCATTTGGTGCCCAGGGCGAAGATGGCAAACTGCGCCCCCCCCCCCCCCCCCGTTTTTAATAAAGAATCAATGTCGTTTCAAAACAAGAATATATCAAGCAGTAGAACAGCCGCTATGATCGTTCTTATAGTGTAGAGAATAGCCGGCTAAAAAAGTTGATATCTCATTGATGCCTGTAGCTGCACCCATCATTCAGATATCCCCGCACAAAGTCAAGGACGTCATATGACAACCGGCGGGCGGAAAGTGGTTAAAACACATTTTTTTTTAACACAAAGTTGTCCGTTTATACAATATTTCTAACACATAGCATGTACATACCAAAAATGACACCCCAAAATAGATTCTTCTACTCCTCCTGAGTACTGCGATACCACAAGTGTGAGACTTCCACAGCCTGGCCACATACAGAGGCCGAATACAGCCGAGTATGGCTGGGTATGGCAGAGTATGGCTGGGTATGGCAGAGTATGGCTGGGTATGGCAGAGTATGGCTGGGTATGGCAGAGTATGGCTGGGTATGGCAGAGTATGGCTGGGTATGGCAGAGTATAGCTGGGTCTCACCGAGTATTGCAGAGTATGGCAGAGTATCACAGAGTATGGCTGGGTATTGCGGGGTTTTGCGGGGTATTGCACAGTGTTGCGGGGTATTGCAGAGTATTGCAGAGTATTGCGGGGTATTGCAGGGTATTGCACAGTGTTGCGGGGTATTGTAGAGTATTGCAGAGTATTGCACAGTGTTGCGGGGTATTGCAGAGTATTGCGGGGTATTGCACAGTGTTGCGGGGTATTGCAGAGTATTGCGGGGTATTGCAGAGTATTGCACAGTGTTGCGGGGTATTGCAGAGTATTGCGGGGTATTGCAGAGTATTGCGGGGTATTGTGGGGTATTGCAGAGTATTGCACAGTATTGTGGGGTATTGCAGAGTATTGTGGAGTATTGCACAGTGTTGCGGGGTATTGCAGAGTATTGTGGGGTATTGCAGAGTATTTCAGGGTATTGTGGGGTATTGCAGAGTATTGCAGAGTATTGTGGGGTATTGCAGAGTGTTGCGGGGTATTGCAGAGTATTGCACAGTGTTGCAGGGTATTGCAGAGTATTGCAGAGTATTGCACAGTGTTGCGGGGTATTGCAGAGTATTGCGGGGTATTGCAGAGTATTTCAGGGTATTGTGGGGTATTGCAGAGTATTTCAGGGTATTGTGGGGTATTGCAGAGTATTGCACAGTGTTGTGGGGTATTGCAGAGTATTGTGGGGTATTGCAGAGTATTGCACAGTATTGTGGGGTATTGCAGAGTATTGCACAGTATTGTGGGGTATTGCAGAGTATTGCACAGTATTGTGGGGTATTGCAGAGTATTGCGCAGTATTGTGGGGTATTGCAGAGTATTGCACAGTATTGTGGGGTATTCAGCAGTGGTGGTCACTGGTCATTAACCTCGCCTCAGCCTCCTCCCCTCCCCCAATCCAGCCATTTATCAATCTGTTTTTTAGTGTTTACTTACACAAGTTCAGACTCAGAAGTTATGAGTCTGAACTTGTGTAAGTAAACACTAAAAAAAAGATTAATAAATGGCTGGACTGGGGGAGGGGGGGAGGCTGAGGCGAGGTTAATGACCAGTGACCACCACTGCTGAAGATCTGAGTCAGAACACTGGCACACATGACACTGGCACTGCACTCTTCTACCTTTCAGATCCAGCAGCCTGAGCCAGCCAGCCAGCAGCTCCTCAGCTCCTCAGCTCTGCTCCGCTTGATGTAACAGACAGCGCGCCGACACAACTCACAGCTCCCGCCTCCCTGCGCTCGTCTGTGTCCTCCCACCTCGTCTCCGGCCGTGAGTGACGTCACGGCGCTGGCAGAGACTACGGGACTCCTCCGTAGGGGAGTAAACATTGTAGTTGTGTGCTGAGGGAAGGGAGGATCATGCAGGAGCGCACAAGGGGGATTTGTACAGTGCCGCTGGGCGCTGTACATGCACTGTACAGTATTATTGTACACACTGGCATGGCAGAAATTCACCTGCAGGCTGCGCCCCCCCCCCCCCCATACCAAATGGTACCGCCCAGGGCACGTGCCCCTTCCGCCCCTGCCTTGTACCGGCCCTGAGTCTAAGGTCCTTAGACATCATCAAGATTGATGCATGGACCATAATCCTCCATTGGCCATGAAGGACAGTACACTGCTGAAGTGGTAGGTCTCGACTGCTGCCTCTCTAGCTATAAGCATATCCTAAATCATAAAATGTAGTTGTGGATATAATATGGCCTAAAATGACACACTAATAGCTAGAACATGTTCTATGCAAAGATACGTCTGAATTCATTGAAAAACTGTAACCACCCCAGTGTTGAACTGTCCCGAAAATGATAAAACCCTAATTTTTAGGAGGTTCTCATTTACACCAATAGGAAAGTGGTGCAACAAAGGTGAACTGACACAGCACATTGCTATGGTTAAGCTTGGTTACCATTTTATATATCAAGGGAATACAGTTCATCAGTTTCATTTAGAAAATAGGGCATTCTGGTTTCAGACGTTGAGCACAGGAAAAAAGTTTTTGGGAAAAAAGTTTATTAAAAGTTGTAAACAGATAAGAGTATGCTACAAAAAAAAGAAAAAAAAAGAAAAAAAGAATAAGAAAAAGAAGAAAAAAGGTGAAATGTCATAATTACCAATTTAGCCTTGTCTAATTAGGTCCTTCAAAGTGATTGTAAAAACAGCTTTTTTTATTTTTTATTTTAATGCATTATATGCATTAAGATAAAAAGCCTTCTGTGTGCAACAGCCCCCCTTAGGCCCCCTAATATTTACCTGAGCCCCATCTAGATTCAGCGAAGTTGTGGGAATGTCTCGGCTGCCCGGGACTCCCCTCCTCGTGAGACAGCAGCACGACGCCATTGGCTCCCTCTGCTGTCAAAGTTAGACAGCCAATGAGGAGAGAAAGGGGGCGGGCCAGGCCGCAGCTCCATGTCTGAATGAAAACAGGGAGCAGTGGCTCGGGTGCCCCCATAGCAAGCTTCTTGCTGTGGGGGCACTCAACAGGAGGGAGGGGCCAGGATCACAGAAGAGGGACCTGAGAAGAGGTTTCAGGCTGCTCTGTGCAAATCCATATAACAGGTTTGTTATTTTTAACTAAAAAAAAGGAGACTTTACAATCACTTTAAATATATCCAAAGGGTAAAGATGAACATTGTCCACAGGGTAAGGATGGGTAATGGCATTCCTCCTTAATTTTTTAGGGTACACAACAGATTTTGCAATACTGGAACTTTGTCCCTTCAATGTCCAATTTGAATGGAATTACTCTTAAAGTGGACCTGAGCTCAAATGCGAACTAAATGTAACCATGCCCTATGGATAGCAAGTGCTAGAATAAAGATAATGTTCTTTTTTTTTTTTTTTGCATTTTCTGTTCTGAGTACAAATAGTTCTACACTCCCATTGGTGGAACTTTGCATTGGGGTTTTACCATGATTTTCAAATTTACCACAATTTTGCAAAAGCAACCAAAAAACATTTGGTTTTACAAGACAAACCAAAAAACATTTTTACCCAATGAAAATGTTGAAAACCTGACTTTACATCATGCTTGGGGACACTGAAATGATCTAAAGGTCCTGTGGAGTAAAGCTCAATGCCATGTAGATAAACATTTAATGAAGGTATACAGGCTATACTCGAAAAATTAGAATATTGTGCAAAAGTTCATTTATTTCACTAATGCAACTTAAAAGGTGAAACTAATATACGAGATAGACTCATTACATGCAAAGCAAGATACCGTATATACTCGAGTATAAGTCGATCCGAGTATAAGTCGAGGCCCTAATTTACCACAAAAAAATGGGAAAAACTTATTGACCCGAGTATAAGACGAGGGTGAGAAATGCACAGCTACTGTAAGTGGAAAAGAGGGTCAACAATGCCCATTTGCAACCTCACCGTGCCCATTTGCATGCCTCACTGTGCCCATTTGCAGCCATAGGTCCCCCGAATTTCAAACTCGGTAGTTAAGGGTTCCTAGATGCCCCCTAGCTGCAGCCAAAATTTGGGGTCTCTGAACCCAAAGGGTCCCGAAATGACATTGCTGCAGATGGACACAGTTGACCGATTTTGGGGCCCCGTATCTCGGGGCCACTTAGTGCTAGGAACCCCAAATTTGGTGTGCAAACCCAGTGGAACTAGCACCATAAAATATCCAAAGCAGGGGTTCCTAGCCCCAAGTGGCCCTGAGATACGGGGCCCCAAAATTGGTTCAGAAAATGTCAAGCACTTTTCTGCAGCAGAGAATGACATTTTCCTAACCTACTTTGGGGCCCTATCTCTCGGGGCTACTTGGTGCTAGGAACCCCAGCTTTGGATATGTTATGGTACCAGGTCCACTGGGTTAGCACACCAAATTTGGGGTTCCTAGCACCAAGTGGCCCTGAGATACGAGGCCCCAAATTCGGTTCGGAAAATGAATTTTTTGCTGCAGAAAAGTGCTTGACTCGAGTATAAGTCGAGGGGGGTACTTTCAGCACAAAAAATGTGCTGAAAAACTCGAATTATACTCGAGTATATACGGTAGTTCAAACCATGATTTGTCATAATTGTGATGATTATGGCTTACAGCTCATGGAAACCCCAAATCCATAATCTCAGAAAATTTGAATATTGTGAAAAGGTGCAATATTCTAGGCTCAAAGTGTACCACTCTAATCAGCTAATTAAGCCATAACACCTGCAAAGGGTTCCTGAGCCTTTAAATTGTCTGTCTGGTTCAGTAGGAATCACAATCATGGGAAAGAGTGCTGACCTGACAGTTGTGCAGAAAACCATCATTGACACCCTCCATAAGGAGGGAAAGCAAAAGGTAATTGCAAAAGAAGTTGGATGTTCCCAAAGTGCTGTATCAAAGCACATTAATAGAAGGTTATGTGGAAGGGAAAAGTGTGGAAGATAAAGGTGCACAAGCAGCAGGGATGACCGCAGCCTGGAGAGGATTGTCAGGAAAAGGCCATTCAAAGGTGTTGGGGACTTTCACAAGGAGTGGACTGAGGCTGGAGTCAGTGCATCAAGAGCCACCACACACAGACGGATCCTGGACATGGGCTTCATATGTCGTATTCTTCTTGTCAAGCCACTCCTGAACAACAAACAACATCAGAAGCGTCTTACCTGAGCTAAAGAAAAACAGACCTGGTCTGTTGCTCAGTGGTCCACAGTCCTCTTTTCTGATGAGAGCAAATTTTGCATCTCATTTGGAAACCAAGGGCCCAGAGTATGGAGGAAGAATGGAGAGGCACACACTTGCAAGATGCTTGAAGTCCAGTGTGAAGTTTCCACAGTCTGTGTTGATTTGGGGAGCCATGTCATCAGCTGGTGTTGGTCCACTGTGCTTCATTAGGTCCAGGGTCAACGCAGCCGTCTACCAGGAGATTTTGGAGCACTTTATGCTTCCTTCCGCAGACAAGCTCTATGGAGATGCTGACTTCATTTTCCAGCAGGACTTGGCACCTGCCCACACTGCCAAAAGCAACAAAACCAGGTTCAATGACCGTAGGATTACTGTGCTTGATTGGCCAGTAAACTCGCCTGACCTGAACCCCATAGAGAACCTATGGGGCATTGCCAAGAGAAAGATGAGAGACATGAGACCGAACAATGCAGAAGAGCTGAAGGCCGCTATTGAAGCATCCTGGTCTTCCATAACACCTCAGCAATGCCACAGGCTGATAGCTTCCATGCCACGCCGCATTGAGGCAGTCATTGCTGCAAAAGGGGCCCAAACCAAGTACTGAGTACATATGCATGCTTATACTTTTCAGAGGTCCGATATTGTTCTATGTACAATCCTTGTTTTATTGATTGCATGTAATATTCTAATTTCCCGAGATTGTGGATTTGGGGTTTTCATGAGCTGTAAGCCATAATCATCACAATTATGACAAATCATGGCTTGAACTATTTTGCTTTGCATGTAATGAGTCTATCTCATATATTAGTTTCACCTTTTATTTTAACCTCTTGGCATCCGGAGGCCGTCATATGACGGCCTCGACTTTCGGGGCTTATATCTGAATGATGCCTGAGGCTACAGACATCATTCAGATACCGGCATTTTCAGCCAGCGATTCCGTACACCATAAGAACGATCATAGTGGCTGTTCCGCCACTTGATCGTTCTTACGGGCGGCGAGAGGTGACAACCCCCTCCCGCCGCCCTCCGGTGCTTCTACCGACTCACCTCAGCGATCGGTGAGTCGGATAGCGGATCCGCCGGCGCCAGATGTTCACCATAGAGATTTCCGGCGGACCAGATGGTCGCCGGAGTCTCTACGATCGTTCGGAGGCCGGGCGTGATGTTATGACGTCACGCCCGGCCTCTGCTTTCAAAAAAACGGCGCCGCTTCGGCTGTGAAGCGGCGATCGTTTTATTTTTTATTTTTATTTTAGGCTTCCCAGCCTAGAGGTGAGATGTGGGGTCTTATTGACCCCATATCTCACTGTAAAGAGGACTGATCGTGTCTTATTCCTATTACAAGGGATGTTTACATTCCTTGTAATAGGAATAAAAGTGATCAAAAAAAATTTTTTTTTAAAAAGTGTCAATATAAAAATTTTTAAGTAAAATTAACAATAAAAAAATAAATAAAAAAATTTTAAAGCGCCCCTGTCCCCGTGAGCTCGCACGCAGAAGCGAACGCATACGTAAGTCCCGCCCACATATGAAAACGGTGTTCAAACCACACATGTGAGGTATCGCCGCGAACGTTAGAGCGAGAGCAATAATTTTGGCCCTAGACCTCCTCTGTAACTCAAAACATGTAACCAGTAAAAAATTTTAAAGCGTCGCCTATGAGGATTTTTAAGTACCAAAGTTTGGCGCTATTCCACGAGCGTGTGCAATTTTGAAGCGTGACATGTTAGGTATCTATTTACTCAGCGTAACTTCATCTTTCACACAATGCAAAAAAATTTGGCTAACTTTGCTGTTTTGTTTTTTTTTTAAAGCATGAAACTGGTTTTTTTTTTTTTTAAAAAACGCCTTTGAAAAATTGCTGCGCAAATACCGTGCAAGATAAAAAGTTGCAATGACCGCCATTGTATTCTCCAGGGTCTCTGCTAAAAAAACATATATAATGTTTGGGGGTTCTATGTAATTTTATAGCAAAGAAATTAGGATTTTTGACATGTAGGAGCGAAGTGTCAGAAATGGCCTGGATGCGAAGTGGTTAAAATGCATTAGTGAAATAAATGAACTTTTGCACGATATTCTAATTTTTCGAGTATCACCTGTAAATACATTAAAATGATACTGCTGCAAGTACCGGAATCTTTCTTTGACATTAGCCCTTTATTATCATTTTATAACGCACCACTTAGGCATAGGGTTAGTACTGCAGGGCTTTGCTGCATGCTTATGTGCTGAAAAGAAATATGCTGGCAGGAGAAAATAGAAGATCAATGACCTCATTGATCTGCTTGTGTCCCCTCGCTGTCCAATTACAAACTGGAGGCAGGTGGGTGGCCAAGCTGTACTGCTCAATGAGAGTAGAGAAAATGACGTCATGAACCTGGCTCTACAGTCTGGCAGGACTTACTGGACAAAATTACAAAACATGTAAAGTATGCATTTTACCAATTTATCTGGTGTATAGTATTAAAGTAGCACGTGAATTATTTTAGAACAGTGCTGCTGTATTTTATGGAGAGAATTGAACCAATACTCTACAACAAAAGTAAACGCAGAAAAATAGCTTTTTACACAGAAAACCCTGCTTTTCATGATCCAATTAGAAATAGTACCAAAATCAAATGGAACAGAACAGTCAATTTAAAAAAAAAAAAACTTTAACGAGGACCTGAATCATGGAAGCTGTGCCACAAATAGGTAAACCAAAGTGGTGACGATCTCCTAAGACTAGAAGTCACAGGGAGGAGTGCCTCGGGCTATTTGCAAATATACGAGACTAAAGGCACACAAGTGCCCAGGTACAGGATGTTCAGTACAAAATGTACATTATTTAGTAAGACAACTATTTTATTCTTATACTAGATATCTTAAAAATTACAGTGGGAAGATATCCCTAAATTATTTACAGCTCCACCCAATTATTGTAGCCATTACAAAAGCCAGTTCATGCGGTCACACTTCCCCCTTCCAAAACCAACCAAAAAAAAAAAAAAAGGTGTTGAAATTTAGATGCAGCAGAGAGCTGCCTCCATTGTGGCCTAGGGAAAGGGAGGAGAGGCGATCTACTGCCAAGAAATGTCATCACTGGAGTCTAAGAAAGTACAAAACGACAAAGAGTAATTTAATCCAGTGGCAAACACCCATAGTTCAAATATAAATATCCAGAATATGAAACAAGATGTACTGTACATTCAATATAGACCCAATGCACTGCAATTACAAAAAAAAATAAAAACTAAAGAAAAAGGCAGAAATAATGCGTTTGCATAGGTGTGCGCAGCCTATTGCATTACGGTGTGCACCCCAAATTTTTTAAAACATGGACGGTGTCAGTAGAGCATTGGACTTGTCAGTAGGGCAGTGGATGGTGTCAGTAGTTTTTTTATTTTTATTATTTTACTTTTTTATTAATTAAAAAAAAAAATAAAAAAATTAGGAGCCCCACTGGGTGAAATATCAGCAGGGAGAATCTGCGCCACACAGGGTGATTAGGGTGTGCCCAAGGCACACCCCCTGCGCACGCCTATGTGCGTTTGTATAAGCCAATTACAACCCTGCTGTTAATATTCCAGTTAGTTTACAAAATTAAATAAAAATTCAAAGTTTAAAGAGAGAAAGAAAGAAACAAAAAAAAGGAGGAGAAAGGAAAAAGAAAAGAGAAAAAAAAAAAAGAGAGCGAGAGAGAAAAAGAAAGATAGCGAGATAAAAACAAAACAAACAAGGAAAAGACAGTGCAAGCCATTCAGTAACTGCAGGAATAAATTAATT